>JAODAL010049036.1:0-28497 GCA_025379985.1 Phyllomedusa bahiana
GGTTTTTTTAAAATATAGTTTTTTTGGCCATATTTGTTTTTAAAAAACTATAAAAGGAAAGTAGATACCTCCATTTTGGTTTCCTGCCCCCTCCCCCTCCCGGCTGTTTTATCAATGCCAAAAGCTTAAAAGGTTTGGTGTTTTTTTTTTTTTCTCTTGCATTTTGGGGCCTTTTGGGGACAGTAAGAGGTCTAAAGTTGCCCCCGGTGGAATAATATAAGTAGGACCCCAAAACCCGAGACCCCTTTGAAACCCGGGGGTGGCTTGAGCTTTTTTTTGGCCCAAAACTGCGGCCAAGAATCTCAAATTTTTTTCATATATTTTTGATAGCAAAAAAGGGGCTTTTTGGAGATTTCCATAGGGTTTTTTTGCCCTTTTTGCAAAATGTACTTTTATCCCGAAAAAAAAAAACCTGTGGGGAAGGAAATGAAAAAAAATTTTTGATTTTTGGAAGTTTGTAAGGAAATAACAACCAAAAGACTGCAATTTTAAGGGGTTTTAATCCCGGGTTTAAAATGGCTTTACATTTTTTTATGGTAGTGCTCAAACGTATTGATATTTCTTGTATGCGGCACAGTGTTGTCGTATAGTAAGATAATCCCATGGTTGCTAAGTTAGGATATCTTTATTGTTATTGTATTCTGTCCCTCTTGCAGATGTAATGACCAAAGGTTCTTCTCTCACTGAAACATTACTGGTCATGTATACAGGGATACATATACACCATGTCCTCCTCCTTTAATTAAAGTATCTTTGGTCAGGGTCTTCTTGTACAATGCAGAACTCCCCTTTAAAGGGGATTTTTTCATCTTCCTCCCAACAGCTCCTCTCACAGGTAAAAACGAGAACTGTTCCAAACTCCAACATCACATCTGTAAGACATGTTAGCATGAGATTGCTCATATATTAAAGTCAGTCAAAAACTTGGTACTAGCAGAATGACTTACCTGGTTTTGATCCTTGTAACATGGATACAAGAGCCGGCTTTTTCTGGATTAAAAAACCCTCTGCGCTCCCCCAAGTAGACCCAAAAAGGGGGCGTATGCGCATCTGGGGAGCTCAGTATAAAGGATTTTTCCATTCCAGGAGTATCTATGGAGGTTAGACCAGTTTAAAGGAACTCCAAATTAATCGTTCAATACAATTCAACTTGTTTACAAATCTATTTACATACATACACACACATTAAAAAACCAAACCCCGCGCGCACACGGATAGTCTTGACCCTAAAAACCCCAAAGTTGGATGAGCACTGGCCATAAGACATCTCTCAGCCCGATTCCCATGTTCACAGTCAGTAAATTATTATGGGGAAAAATTCCTTTCTCCCAAAATCGGGAGCGTTTCGCTCATGAGTCAAGTGTTGGAAGTGGCTTTGTGGGTATATAAGGGTGCACAAGTATCTGCACACTTTTCCCCGTTTTTCATCATGAATAAGGGGACGGGTTTATTTTGGTTGCACAAAGGATGATTATTAGGTTTTTGGCCCAAAGGGGAGCAGGTGGGGGACCTCTGCTGTGATAAAAATTATCTGAGTGGGCAAATGGCTCTGCAAAAAGTGACATGAAATAAGAGAGGGAGAGATGAAGCTGGCTACAAAAAGTTTCCAGGATGAAACACCAATAAGAAGTCAACCAAAATAAAAGGGGGTAAGAAACTTTCTGAACTCTACTGGTAGGGGCCTCAACCAGAGTCGATACTGCCCTTGTCACAAGGTTGCATTATTTAAAAAGGCTTTTTTTTTCGGGCATTTTAAAGAACGGAACCCCACGTTTCTAAGAGGTTGCCCTTTTCAAAAAGTCACATTTTCTATTTCTTGAGTGAAAGGAGAATGTTGATGTTGGTGGGAAAAAAAAAAACCCCGCAAAAACCCTTCTCGAAGAACCAAACACTTGGTCCGGAATAACTTTTTTTGATTTTCTGGGCCCCTACCCATGGGAAGGCTTCCCAAACCAATTTGGGAATATACCCATTTCTGCAGATCCAAAAACCCCATACATGCCCAATTGTCTTTTGGGAGGATGAACTTTCCACAAAGACAATACAAAGATCAAAACAGTTAGAATTGTACAACATGGGTTAGAAGAGCATAACCTAGAATTCCAAATACTACCCTGGCCCCCTAACTCTCAAGACTTGACCCCAATGACCATCTGTAGGACCACCTCGATCCATGTGTTTGCTCTATGGATCATCCCTCATGCTCCTTCCAGCAGCTGTGGGATGCAGTCAGCATGGCACCAGATACCTGTGACAACCTACCAGGACCTTAATGAGTCACTCCCTCCCCGTGTAGCTGTCCGTGTTCGCCACTGTTATTACTCTGGATATTAGCTGGTGGTTACAATAATACGACTCGACTGTGGAGTTCCAAAAATTTTGCTAAACCTGTACATGGGTTGGATCAACTATATCATCTCTACTGTAGTGAATGACGCTAAGTGAAATATCAATATGGCTACAGTATGTCTAGTTTAGAACAAAACATTTCATCTATCCTATCAGAGAATTTTGCGTTAACAGAAGGGTCTTCCAGTCAGGAACTTGATTTACTAGCCAAAGCAGAGCACAGCTAGAAAAGACAACCCCCTTCTGAAGAGCCCACCACATCCTGGTAGTACATGGACAGCACAGTGATTGATGGCAACCGTTTTTGAAGAGCTATAACTTACTTTATTATTTTTATTGACACTGCTGCATGAGGAGTTTTGAAAGACAAGTTACATTTTTTTTAATGTTCTGATTTAATATAGCGTGTGGGGTTGGTTTATAACAACTTGCGGACCACCAAACTTTGCAGGTTGTAGGCAAAGGACTCTTTTTATGGCCGTTTCTGAGATTCACAGAAATCAGCATGTTGTAAAACTGCCCCCTAACAGGTCTTTTCTTGACATCATGTCTAAGTTTAATTAAAAAAAAAAATGTAATTAAAAAACAGGCAAAATAAATTATCCACTTCCTGACCGGGCCCCTTTTTTAAGTACATGTCGGTTTGAAAGCTATAATGCTTTTCTGTAGTCAGATTTCCCATTAATTTTATAGATGATAAATAAGTCTGTATTTTTAGGTTTACATGAGATTTTTCCCCCTATAATATTACGGTAAAACGTCCAGAAAAGGCCATATCAATGTTTACATGACCAAATCAATGTAATGCCAACATGCTATTGTATCTGAAATGAAGACTAGAAAGGTCCAACTATCGTACATTATGCCACTCCACAGCAAAATCCCAGGAGTAGGATTGGTGTGACCTGTCCTTTGTGAACACTTCTCCTTATGCCACTGTCCACAGACCAATCTCAGGCTATCACAGTATCTAAGACAAGTAAGGGACTCATTGCTGAAGAGGACAGATCTCCAATGCAGCCTGCTTGCTGTGCACCACAATTACCTGTGGCATGAAGTCAATGGAACATCTGCAGGTGGACCCCTGGCTTGTAGCCCAATTTTGTGCAATTCACTTCTTATGTGTCAATACAGTTTGCCACCCTAGATGTGGCATCCAATTTTACTTTGGGTACAGAATGGATCACAATGCGCCATTCCAATTAGATGATCTGTCCAGGTACGCTGCCGTGCACCTCTTACCGTCATTCGGGATCGTCACTTTTCTCCCAACCACCAAGACATGCAACACTGAACTGGGTTGAAATCTTAGCCGGGATGCATAGTCATCTGCCAGACTGATAAACTAAGGACTCTCCCTTTAAAGATTCTGTTCCCCTCAGTTTGCAACAAGTGGTGGTAAATGGCACAACAACTTACAGTAGGCATTGAACAATCATCCCACATTTTTTTAGGTTTCACATGCCAAAACTTTTTCTCTTGCAATTCAATGCTGAGGGATATAGTTTTAGGCTATGTTCACACGGTGTATTTGCAGGGCGTAATTACGCCCCGCAGTTAAGCCGTGTGGACGGGGGCGGGAGCGGGGGAGTGAGCGGGGGGCCGGCACTTCGCCGGCCCATAGACAATCACTGCTAGCGGCGCGTATACGCCGGGCGGGGAGAGGAGACGTAATCCATAGTTCTCTATGAGAACTGTGGATTACCGTAATGAATGGGCCGTTTTCGGCCCGTAATTGGCGCACTTCGGCGCGTAATTACGGACCGAAATACGGCCCATTTTAAGCCGTGTGAACATGGCCTTAGAGTCATTGGGATCACTAAAATTTGACACCTAGCAGCATCTGTAGCCACCCTCCCCCAACGATCATTAGGAATGGAAGCAATAGAAAGAAACATTAGAAGTTTTGTTTTTTCTTTGCTATTAATCCCTTAGGGTATGTTCACACAGCTGATTTTGACGCTGTTTTCGAAGCAGTTTTCGGAGCGCTTCAGCTCCCAAAACAGCACCAAAACCTCGCCTGAAACACGCTTCTTCAGAAGAGGTTTTAGAGGAGTTTCTCGGCGTGTTTTGGACGAGGTTTTGAACACTGTTTTCACCCATATAAATGAATAGCCAGTTCAAAAAAACGCGCCTAAAACACGCATCAAGAATTGACATGACACTTCTTTTTCAGCACCCAAAACAGCTTCCGAAGAAGCGCTTAAAAACCTTGCAGTGTGTGAACTACAACGCTGTTTTATATAGGAAACAATGAAATGTCCAAAACGCACCCAGTTCGCTGTTTTGGGTGCGGGAACGCTCCGAAACCCGCATCCAAAACAGCATCCCAATAAGCTGTGTGAACATACCCTTCTACAGAGATTTTTGTTGGCATAACGTTCATTTTTCTTCCATGCCCTTTAAGAGCCATACATTTTTTATTTTTCCATCTGCATATATAGCTTGCTCTTCCAGGATAAGATGTTTATTTCGAACGATACCTTTGACCGTACCATATAACAGAAGGAAGCCAGAAAAAAAAATAATGCAATAGCGTCATTTTTGTGGGGATTTAGTCATTAGAGTTCACTGTTCATTATAAATCATATGCCATTAGCGTTCTCCAGGTAGATGCAATTCTGGTGAAACCAAACGGTTAGCGTTTTTGTTATGTTTTAGTACTTGTTTTGAAATATAATGTTATGCTGCAGCGCCACTTTCTGTGACCAATAAATTTTTTGTGTTTTGAGCCATGGACAAAACTTAAGACTTTTTTTTGTACCTGTTTAGGGCTAAAAGCCACTTTTTATTTCAACTCTTTGGGAATACGAAATGACTAAAAAAAAAAACACCCTACAATTTTTTTCTATGATGATCACCATGTGGGACAAATGATGTTATATTTTGATAGGGGGAGGGGGCTTTAAAACTTTAACTTGTAGTCCCAATGACCTCTAGGGGTTGCTACTGCCTATATACTGTTCTGCAATAATAGATGTTGCAGAACATTGTGCAAAAATCTCACTCCTACTATACCCTGCCTATGGCAGTAAAATGACAGCCACAGAGGCCTTTACTACGGGAAGAGGCGATTAGGCCAGGGTTCAAAATGTCTTAATCCCTTTGCTGCAGACACATTTGCTGCGCCATCTGAGGGGGTTAGAATGACAGAATATGACCGATCTCCTAGTCCAGCTGCTAGCAGCAGGTCCTGGCTGTATGTACCAGCCTTTCCCTACCACGATGGAGTGGGTTCAGTAAGTGAGCCTGCTTTATACCTCTTTATCAGCATCATTACATAACTGTATGTCACATATTGGTAAAAGGGTTAAATAGAAGAAAAAAAAAACAAAAAACAAAACCAACAATTAACCCCTTAAGGCCTCGTTCACACGGCTTATTTGGCGCGATTGGAGCCGTACTGCGCGCCGTATTTGCGCTGCAGTACGGCTCCAATCCGTCCCAGTAACTACGGTAATCCACAGTTCTCATAGAGAATTATGGATTCAGTCTCTCCTCCCTGCTCGGCGAATCCGCTGCAGGGGGAGAAAGTGACATGCACATTTACGGCGTGTATGCGCCGTGAATAATGAATGTCTATGGGGCCGGCGAGCTGCCGGCCCCGCCCCCGCTGCACGGCTGCCGGCGTAATTGCGGGGCGAAATCTGTCCCCGCATTTACGTCGGCAATATGCCGTGTGAACATTGCCTAAGCGGAACGCCTGAAAAGTACTAAATGACCAGCACTTTTTTAGTTTTTGCCTCTTTGCGCTTCAACAGTTGTAACTTTTTTTATTTTTTCAATGATGCAGTAGTATGAGGCCTTGTTTAATGCGGGAGAAGTACTTTTTGGAAGAATAGTTTACTTATAAATTATTGCAGAATTTTTTTTCACATTTTTTATTTGTTTTAATTATTATTTTTTTACACCATTCACAAATAACAGATAATAACTTGTTAGATTAATTCTACAGGTTCTTATGGTCGTATGGATACATAATATATGTAGGGTTTTTTGTGTGTGTAATGTATGCACAATTATTTTTCTTACATTTTTTTATTTATTTTTTCTTTCTACACTTTGTTTTTTACTTTTTTTTATAATCCCATGAAGTGATAACTGTTTTACATTTATTTATATATGCTAATACATTACAATCTGTGTCAGACACAGGCAGCAAATGACTGCAGACTTGTTCCACAGACAGCCCTGGAGCTGCTCTAGGTCCCCAGAGCGGCAAAGACGTTGCTGCAGAATAACGACCTGAAATTACGTTGGGCGGTCATTAAGGGGTTAAAAAAATACACTTTTATTTTTATACATTAAAAATATATTCGAATGTAAAAAGTGCAATAAAATAAAGCCTTATATCATAGAAAAAAGGCACAAAAAAATTAAATAAAATCGAGCAAGAAAGGACTAAAGCTTTCAAACTCCAAAGTACTGAAAAAAACAAATGTGGCTAGTTGTAAACGGGGAAAGTGGCCCAGTCTTAAACTGGTTAAATATTGTTCATGGTGTGGGAAAAATAACATGATATTTACAGTTGAAACCAGTTTACATACACTATATAAAGACACATGTGCATGTTTTTCTCACTATCTGCCATGAGATCAAAATAAACCTTACCTGTTTTAGGTCAATTAGGATTACCAAAATTATTTATATTTGCTAAATGCCAGAATAAAGAGAATTTTAAGGCATTTTTATTACTTTCTGCAAACTCAAAAGTTTCCATACATTTCAATAGTATTTGGTACCATTGGCCTTAAACTGTATGACTTGGGTCAAACATTTTGGATATTCTTCCAAAAGCTTCTCACAATAGTTGGTAGAAATTTTGGCCCATTTCTCCTGACAGAACTGGTGTAACTGAGCCATGTTTGTAGGTCACCTTGCTCGCACCTGCCTTTTCAGCTTTGTCCATAAATTTTCAATAGGATTTATTTTAGATCAGGGTTTTGTGATGGCCACTCCAAAAGATTGTCTTGGTTATACTTAAGCCATTTTGTAACCAGTTTGGGAGTATGCTTTGGGTCATTGTTAATTTGGAAGACCCATTTCCACCCAAATTTTAACTTCCTGGCATAAGTCTTGAGAAGTTGTTTCAGTATTGCCACAAAATCTTCTTTCCTCATGATGCCATCTATTTTGTGAAGTGCATCAGTCCCTCTTGCAGCAAAACAACCCCACAACATGATGCAGCCACCCCCCCTGAGTTTCACAGTTGGGATGGTGTTTTTAGGCTTCCAAGCTTCTCGTTTCTTCCTCCAAACCTAAGGATTGTCATTATGGCCAAATAGTTCGATTTTAGTTTCGTCAGACCACACAACATGTCTCCAAAAATGTAGGTCTTTGTTCCTGTGTGCATTTGCGAACATTAATCTGGCTTTTGTTTCTTTTGGAGTAATGTCTTTTTCCAGGCAGAGTGGCCTTTCAGCCCATGTTGATACAGTACTCGTTTCACTGTGGATTGTGACACAATCTTACCAGCTTCCAACAGCATCTTCACAAGGTCTTTTGCTTTTGTTCTTGGGCTGATATGCACATGTCAGACCAAAGCACATTTATCTCTGACAAACAACTGAGTGGTATGATGGCTTGACATTCCCATCTTGTTTGTACTTGTGTATAATTGTTTGTACAGATGAACGAGGCACCTTGAGGTATCTGGAAATTCCCCTAAGGATGATCCAGGTTTGTGCAAGTCCACAATTCTCTTTTGGATATCTTGGCTGATCTCTTAAGACTTTCCTAGGACGTTACACACAGAAGCAGCGTGTTTCTGGTCTGAATTAAAATACATCCACAGGTGTGTCTCTAACTCAGGTGTTGCTAATAATCAGAAGCTTCCAAAGATATCATATGGGCTGTCCCAAATTGTTTAAAGGCATAGTAATCCTAGTCTATGTAAACTTTTGACTTTGCAGAAAGTAATACAAATGCCTTAAATTCTCTTTCTCATTATTCTGGCATTAGGCAAATCATTTTGGTAATCCTAATTGACCTAAAACGGGTAAGGTTTATTCTGATTTCATGTCAGTGAGAAAATCATGCATATGTGTCTTTTTATATAGTGTATGTAAATGTCAACTGTAAATGTTTTAGATATTTTCAGATAGAACAATACCATTTTTTATTTTCTAATAATAAATGGGAAAGGTTTTTTTTTTTTTACACATTTCTTAAAAACGTTATTTACTTTGCTAGGTGGTCAGGGGATCAGGTGAAAGAGGTGACCCAACCATTTAACAGCTTAAATGCCATACTCAGTGGCTGAACAGTCAGAATAGAGTTCTTTAGCCTCAGCTCCTAAAGGGGTTTTGCCAAGACGTGAGTTCCTTACCTATGTCTTCTCAGAAGAGAAGATAAACATAGAATGCAGCGTCACGCGGGAGATGGGGGGCTGAGCACAGAGCCAGGAAGCAGGGATCGTGTACAATGTTTACTCAAGTAATCACATTACAACCAGTGGATTTTCTATACAAAAGAAAAAAGGTCTTACTCCAGAGTCCCTTGCAAGCTGGTTCATGTTCCCTGTCATCAGATAAGAAGTGCAAACACACAATCATGACCAGATCAGCTCCTGGTCCTGTCTAATGTAAACTGTCAGGAAACTAAGGGCATCTTAGTCAGGCTGTAGCTCTCACAGGCTTCACGTTTTTTTAATGACATATTTAGAAAAGTGATTAAATACCCATTTTGGAGGATCCCACGTCAACATTACATCGTGGCAAAACCCCTTTAAGCCTGCTTTATGTTCCTGACATGGACATCTTGACGTACATGTATGTCACATCACAGAGAGGAATTACACTGGTGGCTCACTGTGGATCCCAGCAGCAGATTACCCAGTTCATTTATGGTTGTGGGAACCTTCCCCCAAAAAAAAAAAATAATAATAATAATAAATTGACCTTAATGGAAATTTCCCTCAAGCCCTGAATCACACACAGAGAGTACGTTTTCAGTGGCAAAGGCAATAGTGATTAAAAAAGGAAAAGTATAAATCGCAAAGACTAAAACTTTTACTCTCTTCTATATATTCACACCGGTGTTTGGCTCAAAAAAAAAACAAAAAAAAAAAAAACCACCTCATAGCACATTTATCACCTATTCACACAAAAAAAAAATGTCTAAACGCTAAGAGTTTCACTACCGGGACACCGACCTTTGCTGTAAACAGAAGCCTAAAGTCGCCTATCTATCCTCTCTGCGCTTACCCATAAAGGAAGGCTGTGAATGTAGCAATGGCAAAAAACGTGCACGGTTGCTGTTTTCAAAGTCCATGAGACAGACAAAGATAGCCAAATCCAGTGCTTGGCTGTGTTCCTCAGTCCCATATACCTTGAATAGAGCAGCCATGTAGATACAGGCTGGAAAAACCCCTTTAAGTACTTTACCATAGTTCTCTCTATTATGCAGTGAATATGCTTTACTTACTAAAGGGGGTTGTTGTTTGTAGGTAAGAGACACCAGGCTAATCAGGTTTTCAGGCAGTAGGAGTTCACTAACCTAAGGATTTGTTCACGGCAATGTGAGATCCTCTTCAAAAACTTGTGAAACACGGTGTCTTGTTTTTCCAGATCACTCTTTTCATATTTTTCCCCTTCTCCTTTTCCTTCACAGCTGTAAAAGAGTAAGATGTGCCTTAAAGAGGTGTCCCCATCTCACACATTGATGCCATATTGACAGGAGATGGGACCCGAAACTATTTCAGGAACAGGGACTTAAAGGGGTTGTCTCACTACATTGATTCCTCTTACCTCAGTCCTGTTTTCTTGGTTTCACTTTGAATTCAGGGGAGGTTTACTGGCTTCCACTAGACTGCAGTAGAAGCCAGGTCTGTAGCTATAGCAACCAGTGCTGGCAGCCTATCAGGATAGATCAAACAGGTCTATAGCCATAGGGACCTGATGAGCTGATGCAGCCCATACAAAAGCGGATATCTAAGAATAGGTAGGACACTGTTAATGGACATATATTGCAAAATGACTTGTTTTCACAAGATCTTTAACATAAAAAGCAATCCTTGTAGTGAGTCAACCCCTGTTCAGAATGGAGAGCAGGTCACACTTGCGTCCTACTTTCCATTCTGTTTTATGGGAGTTCAGAGTATAGTCAAACACACTCACCTGTACTCTGAACTCCCATAGGACAGAATGGAGAGTAATGCATAGAAGTGATCTACTCTCCAATCGAACAGAAATTTCAAGCCCGATATGGGTGCCAGAGGTGGGACCCACACTTTACACACATTGAGGGCATATCCTATCAATATGCCACCAATGTGTGAGATGGTAACACCCCTTTAATAGCAAAACGTATAAACAGTAGACATGGCTATTGAAGTGGTCAGGCGCATTATAATTGAAGGATAGCCAGTATGGACGCCAATATAGCTCTCAAAGGTTGTTTCTTACCCTTCATAAAGCATGGAAAGGCAAACCTATTAATGCTTTTCACAATCGTCGCTGCTTGCAGGTAGATTCAGGGTCCATAACCAAAAACCTCCCCTGCATATACTAGGGATAAATTCTACGGGGAACCAGTTCACAGCAAAAATTACAACACAATCAAAATTTAAAAAAGTTAGACATGGTTCCAATTCATGTGAAAAAAATGAGATCATTTAGAAATTAAGGACAGCAGCACACCCAAGTCCAATAGGGGCGCCTGCCCCCCCAAATGTGTACCCAACCTTTCACAACAGCCTGGAAATGCCTGGGAAGTGTGACCAATAGCTGGAGTTTGGGAGAGGAATGTTGTCCCATTCTTGCCTGTGTCTGATGTGAATTTCCAGTCGCTCAATAGTCCTGGATCCTCTTTGGCAGATTTTTTTGTTTCATAAAGCACCAAATTTTTTCAGGGGAAAAAGGGGTTTCTGGAAAAGATATTTTTTTTAGAAGCATTGTTTTTGATGCTCAGACGGGGTTTTCATTTAGAACAAAATGGAAGTATTCCTAAGTCCAGGCCGTGATTTGCATGACCAAACCAATGCTCGTTTTTAAAAAACCCCTGTTTCCTTAGAGCAAGGTGTCCTTTGGGGCCGGGCTCCAGCGTTGGGAAAATACAAAACCCCCTCATGTTTGTATAACATAAATTGGGCCTGAGGGGTTGTATTTCCCCCCAGCTGGGGGGCCCAGTTTAACCCCCCTTAGGCCGTAGTTAATCCAATATTGACTGTTGGCCTTGTCACCTGTGTGCATGGATTTCTCCAGAATCTCTGAGTTTGAGGATATTGTGTAGATGGTTGGATAAAGTCTCTGCAATTTTTAAGAGGGGAAAATTTTTTTTAAATGGTTTTTACAATTTTATATGTAATTTTTTTATTTTAATGGTAAAAGTTGAGAGACTTGCCTCTTAATAGGTTTTTTATATCAGTGACTTACATAAAATGACCCCTTCCAGTTTTTTTATGTAACCACTTACTTTACCAGCCTCTTGTGAAATGAGTTGCTGCCATCAAGTTCTCAATTAGTTTTTTCGAATTGAAAATGCATAATTTTCAACTCATGATTTGTGTTTTGTTGTGAATATAATATGGCTACAAGATTTTAACAATTTGCTTAGTTTCTTTTCACAGAACGAACTTTTTGGGAGTTGGAAATGGATAAAATGATATGTTCCAACATAAGGTATAAATTATCATCAATAGTTATTCAGCACTGTGAAGCCCTCTAAGCAGTGTGCAAAAATAAATGCAAAACAAACTTTCAAAGGCAGGGAAAGGGTACCAAAACAAAAAGGGGGGTGAACCCCCAAACAAAACCCCTACTAGGGCCACACAAAGATTAAGCATCTGGGTGCCCCATATAAAAACATAGTAAGCTAGAGGCAAAGGGGCACAAAATAAAGAACTTAAAGGTGGTAACCTAATTATTGTGTGCAAATACCAAGACATATCCAATGAGGTTTCTGTAGCAGACCAACAGTTATAACAAGCAAAGTATCTAAGAAAGATTTCTCCACCAACACTGATCGCAAAAGGGGATGTTATAGGCGTATTCGATTGTCTTTTGACCGAAAAAAGCAAAAGCCTGCGAAATCAACCCGCGTGTTTTGGATTTTTGGTGCAAGGGGAAAAAAAACCCTTTGTTTTTTAAAAAGGGTTTTCTGATCAAACGGATCAAGAATTTTCATGGCAATTCATTGAAAGGATCCGAAATACGCAACACGCAGGTAAAAACCATCGGGGTCACTCTTTTAAATCGTTTCACATTGAAAGCAATGTAAATCACACTGCACATTTTTAGATGCGTTTTTAGGTCCGTTTAGGGTCCGAAACACGGATCTAAAGATGTATCCAAAATCGGATCCAACACGCCGTGTGAACATACCCTAAAACGCTTTGCCATATGTTGTTGCAATTTGGGGTGGGCATGAAAGATGTCCATCTCCTCCTCCTAAATGACTGTAATGTGACTGAAGAATCATTAAAAAAATGTCTTGTGGAATCAAGGGACTGAAGCTAGTAAATGCAAGGTGATAAATGACTGGCTCACAGTAAAAACGCATTATTACGAGGAAAAAACGTACATCCTTCCTAAATATAACTAACTATTCTCACCTACAGAGGATTGATGGGTGTATATTGCCAGGTCAGTGCTTCAGTCCAATGGTTGTTGCACTCCACCCTAAAAACCCGTAACTATGACCTCTGCTCCTACACTAAGTCATTCGCTAGATCTGATCCATATTTTTAACTAATATTGCTTGCAATGTCCTGCCCTATCACGGATCCTTTTTGACATGGACTAGTCAATGTAGGATGACTCAGACATACAGCGTCCTGCATTGCTTTCACCTCTCCAGGTTCTCCATTACTGCCTCCTCCTGTTTCTCATAATCCTTAAGGAGACAAAACGCATGATCCAGGTCCATGTCCCAGGCACAATCATCCTCCTCTAGAACGGATATAAAATAAGATTTGAAGACAGAGTCAAAGGACTGTGATGTCTCTGATACGTCAGTGAGTGAGAGGTTGTGGAGCTGTGATGTCCAATCTGTGGGGACAGGCACTGCTGGGCATGTAGTAGCAGGGGATTCAACGGCTGGTGTTTCCGATTCATCTTCATCAGACCCCCAATCATCAGCGTCTGCACACCAGTCTGTAGCCGCCATCTTCTTTTCCTGTATAAAGACAGGGATACTTCACTGAACAAGGGATCCACATCAAGTTTGTCCTACGGTCAGTATATATATTTGAACTGCACGACAGACCTATAGACTATAATGGAAAAAAGGTAGCTTAGAAGAACACACTTGAATATCGTCGCCTGGTTTACATCACATTTTTTTTTTGGGGTGGGGGGATGGGAGAGGATGAAAAAGCGTGGGGCTACAAGACTTTTTTTAAAATCACTGATGAAATACACTTGTATTTTTGTAATACGGGAGTCAATGTAAAATATATGCAAATGTAATACTATCTGTTTATACTTTTAATATATACATTTTTGCATGAAAAAAAAAGTGAACCTTGCTTTCTGGGTTACTCGCAGATCCGTCTCCAACATATCCGTTTTTTCGTTGACAAAACCGGACAGAAACAGATGCAACGTGTTTGCATATTCAGCATATACGGTAAAATAATAAAGGCGGAGGCCATATTCTTACACATTTTTGATCTTTAAAAACGTACATGTTAAAGATGTGATGTGAATGGGGTGTAACAAACAAACAAACATGAGGATCTACAGCTGTACCTGCTTTGGCATCTCTTTTGTGACCTGTGGGTTTTGGGTCTCAAGGCACTGTGATCTTAACGCCATCCAACTGTAAAAAAAATAAAAATGTAAAAACACCATATGGGGATATTAATGTAATGGCCAATAAGAGCTATTTTAGGTTTCTAAGAAGATGCTGTGCACAGGGTATTGCAGCACAGTCCTCAGACACATTGCATTTTCTACTGACAATGGGATTCTACGGAAAAGTATAGACAAGGCATACAGAAAACAAAAAAGATAAAACACGAACCACACAAATAGGAGATAGAACCCACAGATCAACAGAAGATAAAAAAAAAAAACACGATATATTGTATACCTCACACAATTAAATATCCTACCTACTTAAAGGGATTTTACCACCATGGACTTTGATGACATATTGCTAGGACATGCCATCAATGTCTTTCTCTGGGACCTGGGCCTATCTCAGGAACGGGCCCCAAAAGTCACAGAGCAGACTGGGGAGCTTGCGCAGTCACTCTCCATTCTGTTCTACAGTAGTTCTGAGTACAACTGAGTGGTGTGTTCGGCTCTGCTTGGGACTCCCATAGAATAGAATGGAGAGCCGTGTGGAAGCGCAACCGGCTCTCCAGTCTGCTCTGTGACTTTCGGTGGCCCGTTCTTGAGATAGGTGTGGGTCCCATCATCCCAGCGATATGCCATCATTTTCTATTGTGGTAACACCAACCAATAAGAGCAATGTAAATTATAATAAAGTTATATGGGGCGGGGAATGCCCCTTCCCCCGCCCCCCCGGCAACATGTTCCTCTGGAATTCTGGATTTTCATCCTAACACACCAGAGACACTAAGGCCACATAGTGAGTGAAAGTTTGGGTAACATTCTTTAGCCATTTGGATGCCACAGTTGAAGCTATATATGATCATGGTTGCTAGCAGCAAGTCCCGGCTCTAACTAACGGCAATTACCTATTGCTTATGGAGCAAGCTCAGTGAGTGAACTTGCTTCACACATCGACATTAGGACGCATTCAAAGTTTGAGCCTCATTTTTGGGGAGACACATATCACTGAAAAAAAAAGTTTACTATAAAAATAACTCAAATTTAAATATTATGAATCTAAATAAAAATTAAGCAAACCTAATTTTTCCTTATAAAAAAATATATATAGACCCCAAAAAAAATTACTCCAAAAGGGGCCCCTGAAAAGATCAATGGGGTATTTGTGAACTGAAATGGAGGGCCCATTTTTTAAAAGATTTTGATGTATTTTCCTTGTTTTTTTAAACCTATACAACCCTATCTATATGGGGGAATCGCCCGAAAAGGGGCCCCCGCTAAAGGTCTTGAATAATAACTTCATCTCCCGTCGTAATAAAACAGGTAATATAATGTCAAATGTTGCACAAATAGACCATCAAATATAAAAAAAAAATCTCTATTTCTGTACCCCATTGAAGTAATTTTCTATTGGGGGGATATATATTTATTTATTTATTTTTTTTTAAAGGAGGAATTAAAGATTATGTCTTACTTGCTTATTTAGATTAAGTGATATAATCATCTTTGGGGAGGAATTGGTGTCATATTTCATAGATAACATTAATTTCTTCTTGCAATACTATAAACTATAAGAATATTACTAACGACCCGAGATATCCACAACCTACATATATGTACTGTGGCCTTCTATTTTCATGTGGTCACAGAACTCCTTGACGTCTAACCTATTATTTTATGGAAGAATTGCAGATAAGGCAATCCATGTCAGTATGCTCCTCCCTTCCACCCAAGTATATATCTCAAGGGTAGAACATTTGGGGTTCACTAAACGATTATTGCTTCAACACAATTACCTTTGAGGTTTCCCCCAGCATTGCTTTGTACTGCATGCAAACACATGGATAACGCGATGGTACCGTGAGCCCTCTAGGGGGCAGTACACCTGGACAACATGGCACAGGAGTGAAGAACATAGAGGGCATGAAGGACAAGAAAGCTTCACATGCGGCACTAGGTCCTGTCAAAAGAAATCCCAATGAATGGACATAACAGTGAATATTTCCAGAAAATGTACATGCAGCACATGGCACAGTGATTAGCAATACTTCTGGACCATGCTGTTGTCCTGGGTTCGAATATGACTGCGGGCATGGAGTCTGTGTATTCTCCCTGTGGATTTCTTCTGCCAGTCAAAAAATATACAGATGGGTTAGTCTGCATTTTAGCCTATAAGCACCTATGGGGCAGAGACTAATATAAGTATAGGTATTGAGCGCAGCATAATATGCTAGCACTATAAAAATCGACCTCCAAGTCTCAGACCAGCACTACATTAGATTTCTAACAGGAGTCAGTAAAAATGGACAGTCTGGCCTCGAAATAAAAATAATATATTAGCGTTCAGCAAATCTTTGTATATTTATTTTCAGAGGAATTTAGGAATGTCTAAAACTTTTGTATCAAAATGTGTTAAAAAAAAAAATCTGGTTAGGAAGGGGTTAAATTAAACCCAAAATAGTCACCTATGGAACCCGCTCCATTCCAGCATCGCCGCTCCCTGCCTGTGATGTTACTTTCAGCAGTCACATGACACTGCAGCCAATCACAGAAGTCACTGAGGTCAATGATTAGCGGTAGTGTCATGTGACTGATGATAGTGATGTCAGTGGTGGAGAGCAGCGGCGCTGGTAAGAAGCGGGTTCCATAGGTGCATTCATTTTTCTACTTAACCCCTTCCTGGCCAGCAGTTTTTTCAACAGAATGGACAACCCCTTTAAGCCTGACTCTATGGTAAGTTTGTTATTACTAATCATTATATGGGTAGGACTAGACAGTGTGGCCATTGGGTGTCACTTAGGTCATGGGAATATAAGCCACGTCATGGCCATGTTGTAGTCATACCATCTATTCCTACCCTTGAGAACTCCACAGCACCAAATAGGTCCTTAAAGGGGTTGTCTCCCCTCAGAGTTTTATAGATGCATAAGAGTGCTTTCACACGGTGCGTTTTTGATGTGTTTTTTCAATACGTTTTTTGTGCAGGAAGGCACAGCAATTAATGTTGTACATTGCTGCACAAAAATTGCGGTAAGTACCGCGATTTTTGCTGCAATTTTTGTGCAGCAATGTACAGCATTAGGTGCTGTGCCTTCCTGCACAAAAAACGCTTTGAAAAAACACACCATGTGAAAGCACCCTAATGTCACTTCCTGGTCAGACTGTCTGTAATTAGCATATACGAGCTCCATGCATTCACTCTGTGTATTCAATTCAGTGTTTTCAGTCTGCTAATTAGTTTAGATTAGCTTAGAAGCTTCTCTGAAACTGCTAGCAGGAGATTTATCTAAAGTAAACAACAGTAGTTACTGGCTTTTGTCTGAAAGTTCAGATAACACACACCTCTCACTCTGGCTGCAGCGACCTGTGTGATGACGTCACTCCCTGCTATCACATAGAACAAACAGCAGGGGAGAAAAGAGTAAACAGGTCGGTCACCGGGGGAACCAAATAGAACAGGAAGGTGATAAAATCATTTGTAGCTCCTTAACCAAAAAAGATGAACAAAGCAATGTATTTGGAAAATGTCTTCATTTAGTGTTCCCTACATTTTGAAAGATTCTTTGTAGCGAGACAACCCCTTTAAGCTATCCACAGTACAGGAGATTTCTTGGTACTTTGTACAGTACTAGGACATAATTGCTTTAAGACACTGAGGGATAAAAGAATGCAGGGAAGTCTCTTTAGTTATTCTATAAATCATGCCACTCTTAATTATCTTGGGAAATAATAACTCTACTAATTCACCCAATGGGTAGATAATTAATTGAGGTGTCCTCCCCATGCTTTATTTTTACAAGAGCCCTCCCTTCACAGTCAGGCTCCCACTAAAGCTGTTCAGGCTGTGGGTGGTTCTACAACAGTGAATGACATTTCAACTCAGCTATTCCTAGTGGAGTTTGATAGAGGGACATCGGTTATAAAGGGGTTCTAACAGCAGGGCTCAAAGTTACAGAGCTCTAAAGGGTTAAAGTTTGTCAGTAAGAAAGACAAACAAGCTCCTGTGCTGTTGATAAGACACAGCAGAGAGAGTGACCTCACCATCCTGACCAGGGCTGAAGAGCAAAGAGATGTGGCAGTGACCAAGGAAACCTCCTAAACACAAGCAGGAGATAAGAACTGCCATAATTCTAATGTATTTGGTAATTATCTTCATTTACCTTGCCCTACATGTTTAAAGATAATCAGTGCGATGGGAATACCCCTTTAAAGAGGTTTCCAAGACTTTTAAAATCCTCCCTAGCACCTCTCACTGTGCTAAAATAGAAGACTAACCCCTACTTACCTCTCCCATCAGCACTGTTCCAACAACATCACGTTCATGGATCACATGAAGCCACAGAGGTCAGTGATTAGCTGCAGCATCATGTGATCCATCAATGGGACATCAGCGGTAAGGGAGCAGGGGGAGTGCACTACAGCTCTGGAACGCTGGTGATGGGAGAGACGAGCAAGGGGGGATGTTCTATTTCAGCACAGTGAGAGGTGCTAGCGAGGATTTTATTAGAGGGAAATCTATCCTCATATCTCACCGGCACACCACCTATCTTGCTGACCATCCAGGATGAAGCCTTGCCGTCCAGTACTGCATCTTTAAACCCCAGCAGCACACGTTGCTCTTGGGACTGCGCCATCACCTTCCTCAAAACAAAAGAAATCAGTTGATTAACCCTTTAAGGACCACAATACTTTTTTTGTCAGAAAAAGTGAGCTGGCATCAGTGCCCTGTGCTGGGTGAAGCAGGGTCAGAGGTGTTTGATGATGGCCAGGACCCTGCTCTAATAGCGGCGAGTGGACAGACCTCTGATGCCAGCTGTTTAACCCTTTACATGCCGAAATGAATAGTGACATGGCATCTATGTGGTTTTAGAGGGAGGTGCGTTCTTTTCTCACCCCATTGTCACCCCAAGTTGTGTTCCCAGGGAGCCAACTCGTTTACATGGTATCCGGGGATCTATTGAAGACTCTCAGGTCTGACTTCTGTATCTGTTCTTTAGGGCCAGCCAGAGGTCAGGTCCAGTAGGATGTTCACACGGCATAATTGCGGGACGGATTTCCCCCCGCAATTACGCCGTGTGCTCGGGAGCAGGGAGGGGGGGGGGGGGTGGCAGCAGCCCGCCGGCCCCATACACATGCATTATTCACGCTGCGTATACGCCGCTAGTAATTGACATGTCACTTCTCTCCCCGCTCATCGTATTGTACAAGCAGGGAGAGGAGCCGTAATCCATAGTTCTCTATGAGAGTTGTGGATTACCGTAATGACTGGGATGTATCTTGCCCCGTATTTCGCGCAGTACAGCGCAAAATACGGGGCGAGATACGTCCCATTTTAAGCCGTGTGAACACAGCCTTACATCGAACTGTAGTGCTTTTCATTGTACCCATGTACCGTATTTTTTGGACTATAAGGCTATGTTCACACGGCTTAAAATGGGCCGTATTTCAGTCCGGAGTGCGCAAATTACGGCTGGAATACGTCCTAGTCATTACGGTAATCCACAGTTCTCATAGAGAACTATGGATAACGTCTCCTCTCTCTGCTCGGCGAATACGCCGAGGGGGGAGAAAGTGACATTTGAATTACTAGCGGCGAATACGCGCCGCTGGTAATGAAAGTCTATGGGCCGGCGAGGTGTCGGCCCCCCGCACCCGCCCTCGCGGTGTAATTGCGGGGCGTAATTATACCCTGCAAATACACCGTGTGAACCTAGCCTAAGACACAGAGGAGAGGAGCGAGCTGCGGGAAGCCGGCGGCGAGGATTAAGGGTATGTTCACACGATGTACTGTGCAGTACATCGTGTGTTTTGGGAGCTTGCGCCGGCAGCATTAGTTGCGGCGCGTATTCGTAATTGACATGTCACTTATCTCCCCACGCATACAATATGAGGTGTAATCCATAGTTCTCTATGAGAGCTATGGATTATTGTAATTATGGGGTGCATTTCCCCGCGAAATGCGTTCTAAAGTAAGTTGTGTCAACATACCCGAAGGCCATGTTCACACAGCTTAAAATGGGCCGTATTTCGATCCGTAATTACGCACCGGAGTGCGCAAATTACGGGCTGAAAACGGCCCATTAATTACGGTAATCCACAGTTCTCATAGAGAACTATGGATTATGTCTCCTCTCCCTGCTCGGCGAATACGCCGAGGGGGGAGATAAGTGACATGTGAATCACCAGTGGCGTATACGCGCCGCTGGTAATGCAAGTCAATGGGCCGGCGAAGTGCTGGCACTCCGCTCCCGCCCCCGGCCACACGGTGTAATTGCGGGGCGTAATTACGTCCCGCAATTAAGCCGTGTGAACCTAGCCTAAGAAGGGGTTAAACTCTGCCACTGGCTTCCCGCAGCATCAAATGATTGTATAGTTAAGTGTCCTAGGGGGACTACAAGCAATATAATTGATTAATAATTAAAAAAAAAAAAGTTTAAGAAAGATAAACAAAAAAATTCCAGCTTAAAATAAAGAGAAGATTCTGATCAGATTGAAACTACAATTCCCAGCAAGCTGTGCCCTGCTTGTGTTCCAGATCACTACAGAGCAGCCCCTGTGTCCGGCACTAGTCACTATGAACAGCATGGCCGTTACCTGTTACTCCCTGTGTCACATTCCTGCCAGGCCTCTCAATACATGTGCTATGTGCAGCGAGTCACACAAACCCTAGCCAACCTAGCCTGCTGCTCGAACACCAAGCAGCCAATCCCCGCGCTGACAGCTGGGATCAGCTGACCCCTTTACTGACAGCCCCTCAACCAATCCTGGTCACCGAGAGGCAACCAATCACAGCCAGCAACGCTAATGACGGACACCAGACATGTGGGCGGGGCCTAAGTTTAACACTTCTGCCGCCGGTCACTTTTAGCTGTATGGTCCTGGGGGATTCTGGCTGCTGGGAGTTGTAGTCACACACAAGCTATGGAGCCTTAATATTTACTGCATGAAATGGGGGGTTGTGTGACTCTGGGCTGTTTGATTTCGTGTGGCTTGTGTTGTCACAAAGATTTGCACTAAAACAGATCATGAAGTGAATATAGTCGCAAGGTTTAGCTTCTCCATAGTAAATAACTGGGATATCAGGGTCACCAGGATTTTGTTTCCCATTGTCTATGATGATAACTGGGTGTCATGGTCATTAGTTATCATTGATCATTGTCTATGATGATAACTGGAGTATCATGGTCATTAGTTATCATTGATCATTGCCTGTGATGATAACTGGGGTATCATGGTCATTAGTTATTGATCATTGCCTATGATGATAACTGGGGTATCATGGTCATTAGTTATCATTGATCATTGCCTGTGATGATAACTGGGGTATCATGGTCATTAGTTATTGATCATTGTCTATGATGATAACTGGGGTATCATGGTCATTAGTTATTGATCATTGTCTATGATAACTGGAGTATCATGGTCATTAGTTATTGATCATTGTCTATGATGATAACTGGAGTATCATGGTCATTAGTTATCAATGATCATTGCCTATGATGATAACTGGAGTATCATGGTCATTAGTTATCATTGATCATTGCCTGTGATGATAACTGGGGTATCATGGTCATTAGTTATCATTGATCATTGCCTATGATGATAACTGTGGAATCATGGTCATTATTAATAATTGATCCGTGCCTGTGATGATAACTGGGGTGTCATGGCCATTATTTATCAATGATCATTGTATTGATGATAACTGGAGTATCATGGTCATCAGTTATTGATCATTGTCTATGATGATAACTGGAGTATCATGGTCATTAGTTATTGATCATTGTCTATGATGATAACTGGGGTATCATGGTCATTAGTTATCAATGATCATTGCCTATGATGATAACTGGAGTATCATGGTCATTAGTTATCATTGATCATTGCCTGTGATGATAACTGGGGTATCATGGTCATTAGTTAACATTGATCATTGCCTGTGATGATAACTGGGGTATCATGGTCATTAGTTATCATTGATCATTGCCTGTGATGATAACTGGGGTGTCATGGTCATTAGTTATTGATCATTGCCTATGATGATAACTGGAGTATCATGGTCATTAGTTATCATTGATCATTGCCTGTGATGATAACTGGGGTGTCATGGTCATTAGTTATCATTGATCTTTGCCTGTGATGATAACTGGGGTGTCATGGTCATTAGTTATTGATCATTGCCTATGATGATAACTGGGGTATCATGGTCATTAGTTATCATTGATCATTGCCTGTGATGATAACTGGGGTGTCATGGCCATTATTTATCAATGATCATTGTATTGATGATAACTGGGGTATCATGGTCATTAGTTATCATTGATGATAACTGGGTGTCATTGTCATTAGTTATCATTGATCATTGCCTCTGATGATAACTGGTGTTTCATGGTCATTAGTTATCATTGATCATTGCCTATGATAACTGGGGTATCATGGTCATTAGTTATCATTGATCATTGCCTATGATGATAACTGGGGTATCATGGTCATTAGTTATCATTGATCATTGCCTATGATGATAACTGGGGTATCATGGTCATTAGTTATCAATGATCATTGCCTATGATGATAACTGGGGTAACATGGTCATTAGTTATCAATGATCATTGCCTGTGATGATAACTGGGGTCTCCCATGCATCAGGCCAGGGCTCCTCAGTGATATAATGTGCTGGGATGGTGGCACTGACCATCTTTTCACATAATATCTATTAGATTGCATATTCACTGCCCATACGAATGCAATATCATAAGTCCAAACCTGCACAACTGTGTTAGAAGAGCGTATGCAGGTCATGGAGAATTCCCAGCTTGGCGTCCCCCTTTATGGGCTAGAATGGAGGCATCAATGTATTACCTAGAAGACCTTTCATTTCAGTGGCCACCATCTAATACTGCATTGGCTGCTGCTACCCTTGGAGAATTCACTTTGCCAGGGAATGCAGACGGGTGCCATCAGTCAGCTGCCATGGCACATATATTTTGTGAGGACAGAATCACTTTAGGGCTAGTGGCATAGATGTAGGCATCGTGGTGGTCATACATGTGACTGGGCCTCTGAGCCTCGGGGTCCACAGGCAGCTGCTTTGCTGGGTCACACAGACGCAGCGATCACAGCTGGCGCCCACACAGTGCAGACGAGGCAGCCGGTATCAGAGGCGTGTGTAACCCTTGTCCGGTACCATGAAAAAAAAAAATCAACTACATATGCCATCTGCAGGGGGCACATGGGTACCATGGTTAACCCCTTATTTGCCACTGCGGCATCAAGGTGACTGACAAAAGTAGGGGTCTCCTGCTTTCTATCAGCAATGTGATTGTGGGGTGTCGATGGTTACAATGGCCACCTCATCTGCCATGTATAGAAGCCTATTAGGCCCTGCCAGAGACAGGATCTAATAGACTGTATGTTTATAAAGGAAGATGTATCAGGTAAATTGAGTTTGTAGTTCTCTTTCTTAAGTTTGCAAATTTGATTATTTAAAGGGATTGTCCAGTGGAAGAACAATCAACTTGAAATGAGCTGGGGTGAGGAATAAAACGTTATACTGACCTCTCGCTCCCCGGCACAACTGCTCTAGAGATCCCCGGGATTCCCTCGTCTTCACTTATAATGGGGCAAGGGGCAGGTACAGTAGGTATTTAGTACTTTTTTCTCCCACTTCAAATGAAGTTTCTGCCACTGGACAACTACTTTAATAACAACTACTGATCATTTTCAAGGGAAACACTACACCACAGGCATCCATCACACCAAGTCAGGAACATATTGTTAACCCCTTAACAACTGCCCACTGTGTTCTCTTTTAAAAAGAGGGGGTTTGCAGCTCCCAGAGCCACAACTGCATTAAGAACAGAGCTGTTAACAGTTCTGTTCCTAGAGCAGTCTCTGTGAACGTCAAGCATCAGAGGAAGCCTCTGATCCCCAGCGTTTAACCCTTTGATTGCCATGGTCCATGATGTGGCATAATCAGAGGGGATTCCCCTGCTCCATCGGGTCAGGAGGATTCCCAGTGCTTGATGGAGCCTGGGAAATGTCTATACAGTCAGCCCTGGGGACCTAGAGTGGCCTAGTGTAGCCTTAGATAGGGCCAAGGACACAGCACAGCAAACCATTTACAGTACGTTCACACAGGGCATATATGCTTCAAAATCCAAAGCATTTCTTCAGAAAAAGCTGCACTTCAAAATCTTCATCAACTAGTTCTGACTTTATTGTGGACTTTGGCGCATATTATTCTACAGATTTTTGTACATTGACTTAAAAGGGAGAATGCATTAAAATCAATGTAGAAAAATCCAAAACAGAATTCAGACTAGTTGGTGCAGGTTGTGAAATTTGGTTTTCTTAGAGGATCTGCCCTGTGGGAATGTACCTTTAAGGTAGGTTCACATGGCATGTGGCGGCGCGTACTGTGCGCCCTGCTATACTCCTGCTGTTTTAGAAGTAAGTGCTGATCAGCACATACTTCTAAAGCGCTCAGACCTGGCCCCCATTCCCCTGCCCTTTCACCGGCTTTCCCCTTCTTTCTCCAGGCGCTCAGTGCGCGCTGGGGAATATGCTGCAAAATCATATTTTTTTTCCCATCCTTGGTTGAACTTGTTGGACACGTCTTTTTTCAACCGTACTAACTATGTAACTATATGAGTGCTATAATTTTCCCATATTTGCAGGACATACTTCAGGCATATTGGAGTGCAATTACTCCCCGCAAATACGCTATGTGAACATATCCTTAGGGCATGTCCCCACAGCACGGGTTTTCAGCCGGTTTGCGGTTTTTCAGACCGCCTGAAAAACCGGCCGAAAATGAGCACAATTGTGCTCTATGGAAAACCCGTGCAGCAGTCCCCACTGCACGGGGTTTCCGCCCGGCGGCAAAACATTGTAGAAGCACAATCTTCCGTCCAATTTTCGGACGGAATATGTGGTTCTCAATGGGAGGGGGGAGGGCTCTTCTCCGCTCATCGCAGAGAAAAGCCGTCCCCTCCGCGGCCGTGGGGATGGGCGCAAAACAGGAAAAGGACAAACCGGCCGGTATTTGTCCTATGCCGTGTGAATGCGCCCTTAGGGTACGTTCACATGACACCTGTCAAAATACTCATTGGATTCTGAATCCTAAAACCGTATTGTCCAGCAAGTATTTTGACGCAGTTTTTAATGTTTATTTTAGGTTGTTGTTTTCAGAATCCCATACGAGTCCCATTCATCTCAATGGGGTTTTGACGCAGATCCGACATAGGAATGCTTAGAACGCTTTTTTTTACCTAAAATACAGCAAAATAATGAATGTTACAAGCTTTTTGAAATCCGACCTCAAGAAAATCTGTTGTGTGGACTACGACTCGGATTTCAATTGAAGTCTATGAGAGTGATTTCCAGTCGGTTTTTGATAAATTTGAAAATCCGAATCCGTGACAAAAAACCCACTGGAAACGCTCGCTGTATAGACGAACCCTTATGGTATCAATACACAGGGCGGATTTAGCGTGGATTTTACTGCAGATTTATTTACAGTAATTTTGAGGGGAGAAGGCAAAATCCGCTGAAAACTTTTATCTGCAGATTTTAGTGACAATTTCGCCTTCTCCCATTGAAGTCAATGAATAAAAAAATCTGCAGTAAAATCCACAATAAATCTGCAGTAGATCTTCCCCGTGTGCTTGTACCCTTATTGTTACTTGTGTTTAATTCTGTGTAACCGTTGTGTAAGTGTGCTTGTGGCACTGATGTCTCGTCATTACCTAACAGACACAATACAGTCGTGTAACACACAGGGCACAGTGCAACTCAAGACTCTATTCAGTTTCGGATTTCTTGTATGATTCAGTTTCCTGTTCTCTTTGGCAGCTGTAGTGTTAATGGGGTGGAGACCAGCCTTGGTGTCAGAGGCCGGGGTGTGAGCTGCATGAGATTTCGGAAGAGTCTGCTCTGTGCTGGAATTGGAAAAACAGGTAAATACTGAAGGAGATATAATGGTGTGTAGGGTTGTGATAGTCTTGGGACTATGACACTGGACAGGATGGAGCGCATGCTCTGTGGACAAGAGCTAGTGACGACACTGACATCTTAGAGGTGTAAAGGATCCGTAGCTCTGGACCTTAAGACATAACTTATTTCCTTGTACTAGAGGTCCATAACTATTACACTGATATTAATGTGTCTCTGAGAACCCCTTAGATGTAGTTCAACTTCTAAGGAACCCTGTATGAAGACTTAAACAAGCAATCTGGACTTGGCAGGACATACCATGGGTGTTACTATATGCGTGACACAGGTAGGCACAGAGCCAGATCATTGGTGTGGCAAAGGACCAGCTGAGGGCCCTGAAAACTCTAGGGGCAACAACTAGGGGCAGCAGAGTCCAGATGCTGGTATCCAGAAGCTGGATAAACATAAGATAGTTGTTAGACCATGCATGTTTAATTCAATGGGAAGTGAGAAGCTTCTAGCAGGGTGTTCTAGCTGCAGCAGGACTGGTCATGACTTATCCCTATGTTTTGTGGATTCTCTGATGGCTAATTGATGAGCACCTGAATAGGGTGTGTACCTAACATGATATAAAAGGAAGTGAGCTTAGACCTAATGGGACCGGACCTCTAACCCCCTGATGAAGCCAGGTGAGCTGGTGAAACATGTTGGGGAGGTCAGGCATGATGTTTTAAATTGTGATTTCTCACCTCTGTCTACAAGTGTCACCTGCTGCAAAGGGTGTCACAAGGGGGCCTTGTTTGTTTTGTGTCCATTAGATTAGGGACGACTGCCCAAGTAGAAGGAGTGGGATCCCTTACTGGAGTTATTAAATTGCTGTATATATAAGGTTTTCCTGTTAGTAGGTGGGGTTCCACCAGACTTGATAATGGAAAAGGAGCTATTCCTTCCTTCAGAAGTAGAAAGGGTTAAATGGTGAGGTTAGAAATCAGGTTTTTAAATAGTGTGTATAGAGGTTAAGAGTTATACATAATAAAAGTTACGTTTTAGTGTTTTACAGATAGAGAACTGATAGAGTTTAAGTTTGCCTATGGCAAAATAGTAAATATAGTTATCCTTATGTTGTCCCACCTCTGTGTGTTCATTTATCAGGAGTTTATTTCTACATGGCGGAATACTGGTAAATTGTCTCTAAACATGGCTTTAAACATGTAGCCAAAGGTAAATAAAGACTATTACCAAATACATTGCTCTTCTGATTTTGCTTCTCTTCAGAGTTAGGAGCAGATCATATCTCCTGTTTTTGAACATGTCTCCCTAGTTAGCGACCACCACTCTCTGCTCTTACAGTCTGCAGCAGTGGTCACAACTAACTGAATTACAATGCTATTTTGAGGGATTGTCATTTAAACAATTACATAATGTATCATTTATGGATCACTAAGGCCCCGTTCACACGGCTTATTTGCCGACGGATTGGCGCCGTATTCCGTGCCGGATTTGCGCTTCAATACGGCGCCAATCCGTCTGAGTCATTACGGTAATCCACTGCTCTCATAGAGAACAGTGGATTCCGTCGCTCCTCCCCGCTCGGCAAATCCGCCGCGGGGGGGAAAGTGACATGCACATTATTTACGGCGCGGATGCCCGTAAACAATGCATTGTCTATGGGGCCGGGAGCGGGCGCCCCCGCCGCGCTCCGGCCCCGCCCCTCCGTCCCGCCCCGTATTCACGGCGGATTTGTGCGCTCAATACGGCGCACAAATCCGCCGTGAATAAGCCGTGTGAACACGGCCTAAAGGTGAATTTATATTATTATAATCATGCCTTAGGGCTTGTTCACACGATGTTTTTGTGATCCGTTTAAC
The DNA here is from genome assembly GCA_025379985.1 of Phyllomedusa bahiana. Taxonomy (NCBI): domain Eukaryota; kingdom Metazoa; phylum Chordata; class Amphibia; order Anura; family Hylidae; genus Phyllomedusa; species Phyllomedusa bahiana. Next base: position 27,890 of record JAODAL010049036.1, read on the forward strand.
GGATCCGTGTTACGGATCCGCAAAACGGATCTAACAATTGTCAGTGTGATTAACATTGCTTTCAATGGCAAAAGCGCATCGCTGTTCAAACTAGTGATCGCCGGTGCGCTTTTCGTTATCCGCTTTTTGGATCCGTTTTAAGAATTGACATGTCAATTCTTCTTGCGTTTTACGCAAGAGAAATCCGCATAGGAAATAATGGAGTGCGCTTTTGGCATCCCAAAAGCGGTTCCAAAAGCGCAGCATACATTTGGGTGCGTTTTGGATCCGCTTTCGTTGCCAAAAACGCATCCGTAAAACGCATTGGATTTAAATTAAATATAAAATTTGAATATTATGTTTGGGTTATATTTAGTTTATAAACTTATATAAGTATATATTTATATAAATGTATATAATAGTATATATATATATAAATGTATATAATAGTATATATATATATATATATATATTTATATACTTTTGTATAGTATTATATATAATATAAATGTATTATAATATTATAAATGTATATAATAGTATATAAATGTATATTTAAAAATATATATATGTATACTAAATATATATTTAGTTTTTTAAATATTTTGTTTTTGATTTAGTTTATAAAA
>JAODAL010049037.1:0-28497 GCA_025379985.1 Phyllomedusa bahiana
GGGGGTCAGAAGGATGTAAAAGATCAAGACCAAGAGATGATTTTTCTGCTCTGACGCCCAGTTACTGATGCCATCAAGGAGGAGAAGGAAGCCGGTCAATCGGCAAAAATCCCGGCGGTCGGCAACGCCTTGCAGTGCCTCTTGCTTGTAGCCCGCAGCTCCTGGATGCAGAATGTCAGGACGACAAGTCACCTGTGTTGATTGATGATGATGACGACATTGCGGATCAACGGGTCTTTTCAGCAGAATTTGCTTGCGAGCGCTTCATCACTGACGAGGAGGAAGACGATGGGGTAGTGTCAATACGAGTGTCCGCCTCAAAAAGGAGAGGGCGGTCGCAGAAGTCCGCTGATATGATTCCGCCAGCCACGGTCAGCGCAAACCCCGCTCCTCGCTTATCGCCGTCAAAAAGGTCCAGGACCTCTCAAGCCTGGGCCTTCTTTGAGCAAGCCTCTGATTCACCCAGCGATGTCATATGCCGCCTTTGCCGTAAACGCATAAGTAGAGGCAAGAACCTCCACCACCAACATGTCTAGTCACATGCAGCGAATGCATGAGTTGAAATGGAGGCAACACTTGGCCAAAAAAGGCCAGACCGACGCCGGCCTCCAACCATGTCACACCCTCTGTCTCCGCCTCCTCCTCCCGCCACCACCAAGCGTTCTCAGCTGCCCATGTCTCTCAGAGTCATGATCAGGGATCAGCCTCCGCTTCAGCCTCCACCGTCGACCCGAGTACCACCAGCACCACCAAGACCCATCCTACCCCTTCTCCTTCCGCCAGTTTGACGACCTGCACGCCGTACAGCGGCAGTCTAGCAGTCCAGCCTTCTGTCTTCCAGGTTTGGGAGCAAGAAGAAACACTTTAACCCAAACCATCCCAAAGCCAAAAGCCTGAATGTCGCATTGCCAGGCTTTTGGCCTTGGAAATGTTGCCTTTCCGTCTGGTGGACACAGATGGGTTCCGCCACTCATGGCCCTGCCTGCCCCCAATACCAGATGCCGAGCAGGCATTTCTTTGCCAGAAAAGCCGTCCCTGCCCTGGCCAGCCACGTGTCATCTAAAATTTCAAGTCGCGTTGTCTGCATCTGTGGCCGGAAAAGTCCATCTGACCACCGACACATGGACTAGTAAGCACGGCCAAGGCCGCTATATCTCTGTGACAGCTCACTGGGTGAGCTGGTGGATGTCTCTGGGGTGACGGTGGCTCTCAGGCTCGCGCACCTCTTCAACACCGCAGGGATGGTGCAGGGTCTTTCCCCCAAGGTCCTCTGGTGGCATCACGTGCCCAGAGAAACCAGGCCGTGTTGAAATTAATCTGTCTTGGAGACCGTCCACACACAGGTCAGAGCTGTGGACGCTCTCCCAACGAGACCGAGCGCTGGCTGGGTGACAAGAACCTTGTGCCAGGCAAGGTGTGTGCGATAACGGTCGAAATCTGCTGGCCGCCCTTAAGATCGGTAGGCTGGAGCACATCCCTTGCCTGGCACATGTCATGAACCTTGTCGTCCAGAAATTTCTAAAGAGCTACCCGGTCTGGACTGCCTGCTGAGGAAGGCTCGAGGTCTGAGTTCGCACTTCCGCCGTTCGCACCCTGCTTCGTCCCGCCTGGCTGCGTTGCAGCGTCAGCTCGGCCTCCCCGTCAACCGTCTCATTGTTGACGTGGCAACACGCTGGAATTCCACCCTCCACATGCTCCAGCGATTGTGGCAGCAGCGCAATGCCATTACGCAGTACGAAGTGACACATGGCCAGACAAGCAGCGGTACGGACCTCGGGTGTTGAGCCACCGAGAGTGGAGGCAGGTGAAAGAGCTCTGCACCATCCTTGCCAGTTTTGAAGAAGCCACCAAAATGGTCAGTGCGGACATGCCCTTGTCAGCATGAGCATTGTGGTGATCTTAGTTCTGGAACGATCGTTGGACACTCTGAAACAACAGGTCCCGCCAGCGACGGAGGAGGAGACGGACACAGATGCGGACACGGAGCCTTTCTCTCCGTCGAATCCACAAGGCCCGACAGTTTTATCGGTATTCATTAGGCAGTGGTTCGGGGTCCAGGCTAGTGCAAGGTCGGCGCATCAGCTCTCAGGGTGCATCATCTCAGGCAAGTCAGGGCTGTGTTGAAGCTGTGCCGGAGGAGCGAGGAGGAGGAGGAGGAGGTATTCCTAGACACCGCTGTTACCGACGTCCCTGCCTTGGAAAGAGGTTGGCGCGAATTTGAGGCGGAGGAGGAAGATGAGGAAGATCAGTTTGCTAGTGCCCCTCGACCCAGAGGCTTGGGAAATCAAGGCTCCATCTCTCACATGAGTGCTTGGATGCTCCATTTCCTCCAACATGATCCTCGCATTAAGGCATCAAAATGAACAACAGTTACTGGGTGGCCACCCTCCTGGATCCCCGGTACAAAACAAAACTCAGCACTTTCCTTCCACCCACCCAAATAGTAGTAAAATGCAGGAAATGGAGACCTTGCTGATTGATCAACTGGAGACATCTGTTGCGTCTGCTTCCACGTTCCCTCAAATGTCACGGTGGAACAACATCAGCGACGTGACAGCAGTAGAGTGCCAAGTAGCGCGCAGCAGCAGGCAAGGTGGCAGAAGCCTAATGGGTGACCTCTGGCAATCTTTATTTACCACCTCACCAACGCATGCAATGCAGGGCACACATCCAACACACAGAGACCAGCTTAAGATCATGGTGCACGACTCTCTGCGTGCTCAACAACCGTGATGTTTTTGTATGTGTTACAGGACCAATAGACTTCTGGTAATCCAAAATGACGAAATGTGGCCCGAGCTCGCTCGCACGTCCATAGAGGTGTTTTCCTGCCCAGCAGCCAGCGTCATATCTGAGCTACCTTCATCACAGCTGTAGGATTCATTACAGACAAACCAAACCGTCTTATCCACAGAAAATGTGGATCGTTTGACTGTTCATCAAGCTGAATCAGGCAGGATCTCTGGATGTATGTTGTTGGCCCCCCAATTGTGCAGGTCACCGATTAGTTGCCGTCCTACTTCACATTCCACTTCAAACATAAATGGTCCCTACTTGAAAAAACTTTTTTTTAAAATGATATATTCTTACTGCAATTTTTTATACTCTTTTCCAACAGTTCATTTTGCTGATTAGCTGTGAGTATACCGTAAGAAGACAGCAAGGTTTACATGACAACACCGATTCCCATTTACCCTTCACATTATCTTTAGAAGTTTTCGCATTGTCAATGGATTTTTGGAGGTCCATGTTGCAGGAGAGATACAGCAATAATCATGGTCCAATGGAAACAAAAATGTGGCATCTAAGCTGGCATTTCTCCCACAACAAATTTTAAAACAGAGGCTGAGAAGTCATAAATTTATAAATTTTTTTTTGGTCCATGTTAAGGCTGTGAGAATAACAGCAATAATCATGGTCCTTTGGAACAGAAATTGTGGCTTCTTCTAAGTGGCATTTCCTCTCCTCATCAATTTTTAACAGTGGCTGAGAAATTCATTTTATAATATTTTGAGTCATGCTGCTCTTGAAATGCCGCAATACTAAGGTCCTATTATAAAAATTTTTTGTTTCTAACATACATTTGTTCTTCACAAATGGGTCCAACAGTGGCTCCAAGGGTCATGCTTTTAATTTTTGGTGGCATATTTGCATTTAAATGCAGCTATACTACATTCCTATTATAAAAAAAAAGTGTTGTTTCTAACAGACATTTGTCTTCACAATTGTCCAAAGTGTCCTCAAGGGTGAATGAACGTCAGAAACAGGTAATATGTAGGCACAACTGTTAATGGACACATATTGCAAAATGACTGTTTTTTGCAAGATCTTTAACATAGCTATCAATCCCTGTATTGAACAAAAAAACCCATTAAATACAACTAAAAAAAGAGAAAAACAAGACATGGTGGATTTCCATCCTATTTAACAAATGTGTATTTAGAATTAAAGTACTAAAAAACTTGCATGGTACAAAATAGCTGTTAAAAACTTCCCTGAATTGTAAAGGGGAGGTACAAGGAAAACATGACCAATGTAGGTTATTCAGATGACATGGAGAGTAAGGAGCACGGACAGAGAACCAAGTACAGAGACAATTTCCTCCACCAGCCAACGTTGAGTAAAATAAGGAAAAAAGGAATTCCAAGAAAAAGGGCACCTGGGTGAACAGGAGCGATAACCACCATAATATTCCCAGTGAAGCTCCATTGGTCCTCACCTCATACGGAGGGGCAGGCGCAACCCGGACAGGGACAGTATAATGACCAGTGAAACTAAAATGGTGATTGAAACCTCCCTTTTTCCGGCAACTTTTGAATCTGTGGGTTCATGGCAGGTTTTGGCGGGCTCATGCTGTGCCCAGGACAGGTATATCAATGTCCAGTGAAACTAAAATGGTGGTTGAAAAGACATCCTTTTCCCGACACAAATTTAATCTTGGTCATGCATGTTATGGGGCTCATTCATGCTGTGTCCCAGGACAGGGATAGTCTATGCCAGTGAAACTAAAATGTGGTTGAAAGACTCAAGAGATATGGGCGAATTGAATTCAAACGAAGTGGAATTCATTTAGAATTTCAGGAAACTTCGTTCGGAACCAAAGACGAAGTTTGGGGACTTCGGGTGAACGAAGTGTTCATATTGTTGACAAAATGGGCTGCGAGCACATGGCCGTTACATGGTGCAAAGTCACTCTGGGAGGAAGAAGGGCATTCCTGCATGACATTGGTGCAGAGATGAAGCCAATCAGAGACCGCGGGATTCTGAGCGTCACCGCGCACTATCTAAGTCTGGGCGCGATGCCGGGAGCTCACACACCTCTCACTGTTACAGAACCGGGAAGGTGCTGCCGTGGCAGATTAGTGATAGCTCTCACTGAAGAACGTGATTTTTATACAGCTATATTTTGATGGGGTTTCACATCATGGTCTCAAACTGCTTCTCTTTACGTTCTATTTCTGAATTTTTTGGGTATAGGATCTGAAATCCAGTGTGCATCCACAGCAAGCTGCATAACATTCAATATCCAAGGTGGGATCTAAGCCAGTCCTGTTGTATTCCATTTAAAGAAACAGCGTTTTTACAATACCAAATACCACTTCATTATTGGCAGCTCAATTTCTATTGTGCGCAAAATTTTTTAAACCATTACCCCGGGGATTAATTTAAGCGTTGTTTTGGGGCTGGTGTGCTACACCCAATGAAACCGTCATTTTCAACGGCAAAATATATATCATTTTTCCTGTACATAATTTAACAATCGAAGTTTTAGATTACAATTTATTATCTCTTGATGTGTGGCGTAAGAAAACACGCAAATGATAACACGCTACAAAGCTACTAAGTTGGTGGTGGCCCAATTGTTTTGGCGCAATTTACATCCGGGTTTAAATTAAAACGTTGTTTTGATGTGTGCTGACCCCAAGAAACCGTCCATTTGTCAACGCCAAAATAATAACAATTTCCTGTAGCAATAATTCACAAGCAAGGTTAAATACCATTTTAACTCTTGTGTGTGGCGTAGAAACACGCCATTAGTAACACGTCTACAACTCTACAATTTTTGTGGTGGCCCAATTGTTTGTCGCAATTTTACATCCAGGGGTTAATTAAGCGTGTTTTGCTGGTGTTCTGACCCCAAGAAACCGTCATTTTCAACGCCAAAATACATACATTTTTCCTGTAGCATAATTCACAAGCGAAGGTTAATTACAATTTTATCTCTTGTGTAGCGTAAAAAAACGCCATTGTAACATGCTACAAATCTACTAGTTTGTGGTTGCTCAATTCTTTTGCGCAATTTACATCCAGGGTTAATTAAGTGTTGTTCTGCAGTTGTACTCAGTAATAGAAACTTTGTTTTTCACCGCCACAGAAGAAATTCTGTAGCATAATTCATATCCGAAGGTTAATTAAGCCTGTTTGTGCTTTTATATTCAGTAAAATACACAGAGTTTTTAAACGGCACATACAAGTCAATTTTTCCTGCCCATTTGTGGAGCAAAATTTATATCCAAGGGTTACCCAAGTTTCTTAGTTAGTTCATTTGGCGTCAAATACAGGGTGTGTATTTATCATATACAGATATCTTCATCAAACAGTGTCTGTACATTTTAGAACAAACAGTATGTCAGACAGAGAGGTGGCAGGCTCTTCATCTGCGAGTGGCAGAGGCACAAACATTCCAGGCCCAGGTCGCAGCACAGCAAGGGGACGTCGCAGCAGGGTCACTCGGTGAGGCCACAACTGCCGCTGTCATCTAGCGGCCGTGTGTTGACCAGCAACCCAAGGGTTCTTGATTGGTTGACTAGGTCATCCACTTCCTCCCAGATGACATCTGACAACCCCAGCCAAGAGTCCGTGGGATCGTCAGACACAACCCTTAGTTGGCATGGCCCAGGAGTGGGTCAGCGGCCCCCACCTGTCCTCAACCCGCCTCTGTCCCATCCGGTTCCCTCAACCAGAGATCTACTATGTGGTCTGGGCTCAGCGCCACTCTATAGCGAGGATGAACAATTTGAGGAGGGCAGTCAGCAGCTACTTGGCAGCGAAGAAATGGGGCCAATATCCCCTGCTTCTTGCAGTAGGCGGCAAAGTATAGATGTGGAGAGTGGCATGGGAGGTCATGTTGTGAGGGGTCAGCCTCTGCATACCAAGACCGGTGATGAGGACAGCAGTGACGATGAAACACAAATAATGATGATGTAGCCGACCGCACTTGGAGCCGGGTGAGGCAAGGGCTTCATCATCGTCAGGAGAAGAGGCGTCAGCTTGCGCGTCAGGCAGGCGCAGCCAGCAAGTGGGTCGTGTGGCCGTGAGTCAGCAGGATAGCAGCAGTGTATGTTGGGACCACGCGTGGCCAAACGGGGTAAACAACCCACTTCGCAGACCAAGAAAGTAGCGCGCACAGGTTCTTCAGCTAAGCATCGGCGGCAGTTAGTCACTCAGTTCGGAGCATTGCTGTAAAACCTAAACTCGGCTTATATTTCATAATCACTTCAAAGACACCGGATGACCGAAAATGGAAAAAAGTGTAGAACTCATAGCAGCAGTAAAGTGACAGCTGATGCAGTGAGCAAACAATGGCACCACGGCCCACGCGTCACCCATGCAGCGTCACCCTTCCGTGGCCTTGATGAAACCTGGCACAGATGTTGTGGTCACCTTCCGCCTTCGGCCGCACACATCAGCAGTCTTCCCAGTGGCACTCAGCCCAATTCAGCCAGACAAGGCTCCACCACCTCTGTCAGAATGGATCTGATTCTCATAGACATCATCACCCGTCCAGATGCTCCTGCTCCCTCACTACACATGGCGACAGCAGTCGTTTCAGCGAGGCGATTGCAAAGAGCCAACAGTAAATGCGTCCAACCATCCTAAGGTGGCAGCAGCTGACCTGAGCTCTCACTGTTCAAGTTGTAGGTACTGCTATCCCTCCCTTGTCCAAATGGTGGACTCTTGCACCATTCAGAGAACTAATGTCTTGTGTCCGAGCCGAGATGGTAGAGTTCCAACCGTAATTTTTCTTTTCCAAAAAGCAGTACAGCACGTTCATAAATATGTAGAACAGAAAGGTTGGCCAGTACTTAAGTGCTTATAGGTTTGTTCACAAGGTGCACGGCAGCGCGACGACTGAAAGCTTGTAAACTACGGTACAGTGGGGCCATACATGTCCTCTACGGCCCACTGGTTGAATGTGCAACCGGCCCCCCATCCGCCTAGGCACGACCAACAACTTGGACAGTAGACGCCGCTTATTCACTCCCACCGATGTCAACTGCAGCTTCCTGCGCCAATGTCCGCCTCCTCCTCCTCAACCACCACCACCAACCCCTCATCCTCCACAAGACTTTCTCCATCAACCAATGTGCAGGGCACAGCGGTGTCACGCAGTTCTACACCTGGCTTGCCTCGGCGAAACGAAGTCAAACACAGGGTAGGAACTGCTCGCGGTCATGCAGCTTATGGAATCGATGTGTGGGCTTTCCTCCGTGCCAACTGCAAATGGAACCATGGTGACGGACAACGGGAGGAACATGGTGTCTCGCTGCACCGAGGAGGGATGGTGCCCCAATGCGCCCGTGCATGGCGCATGTGTTTATCAATCTGGTTGTGAAAAGGTTCCTGAAGTCTTCCATCCGATCTTCAAGAACATACTGAATAATTGCCAGAAACTATGCATGCACTTTATCCATTCATACAAAGCCATGAAACACCCTCCTCGAGTTTGGCCGCGGCAGAAACGGCCTCCCCCCCAACACACTCTGATATGCGCTGTGTCCACCCATTGGCATTTCCAGCACATTTTGGACGACCGTATGAACAGAGAAAGGCCATTAACGAATTTTTGATGAACCATGCAGACAGAAGAACCTCCCCTGTGTAACTTTGATGTCAGCCAGTGGCAGCACATGCGAGACACGCTGCCGCTTGTTGAGGCCATTTTTTTCCGAGGAGGCTAACGTTTTTTGTCATTCCGCCAGACTACAGGATGAATAACGTCATTCCACTGCATCATGTCCTGGAACAGATTCTGAAAAAATATCTGTCTGGGCATGGACTGGAGACGTGGAGACCTACATCTCGTGCCCGCATGAGTCCGGTGGGGACAGAAATGGAGGAGTGAGAGGAGGACATTGGAGCAGAGCATTGTCTGGTGAAAATGAGTGTATTTTTACCCTGGTGACAAGAGAGAGGATCAGGAGCAGCTGGAGGAGGTGGAATGGAGATGAGGAAGAACGAGGGCAATGACCCCAAGCACCGTGGCAGTATACAGTGTGAAACGGAGGCAGGGATCCCCTTGGAGTCACTTTGTGCAGTGGCCCGCAGCATGCATATTTGCCTGGCTTATGACAGCTGAATAGTCAGCATCCCGGCAGAGAGATTGACATTCTGGTCTCTCCACCCTATTGGACTCTCCGCTACCGGTCCAAAATGGGAGCCATATTTTCCCTGGCAATTTGAGAGGGAGGGGACAAACTCAAAAACTTATAGGGAAAATCCTCCATAATTCAGTTGGCCGCTGCCTATGTGCGGCAAATAATCGTCCCGCCTCTGACCAGGCTGACCTGGGGGGTTCTTAGCGCCACGTACTACAGCCGCGGCTGCTGGGGGAAGGTGGGGGGAAAGGAGCAGTACCAGCACCATCAGCAGTAAAATAAAACAAACCTACGTCTGGATTCACTGATGAGCAGCTTCCTCACCTCAAGTGAGGAAGGTAGTCACGCCAGCAGCAGCAAGCACAGTTCCTGTAGCAGTCCCTGAACCAACAGGTGTTGGCCTACTTGACAGCACTTCTGCCACCCCTGTTAGAAGGATTCCGCTGGACTACTGGGCAGGGCCAAACTGGATGTGTGTGGCCGCAAACTGGCCCGAGTTTTGCAGTGGAGAAGCAGTCCTGCCCGCCAGTAGTGTGGCAATCAGAGTGTGTTTTTTGTTCAGTTGCGGGTGCGGCGGGGGTCCATCGATACCCCAAGGAGAACCCCGCTTGTCCACGGGAAAATGTGGAAACGACTGACCTTTGGTCAAGATGAATCATGCGATTGGGATCTGCCAGGATTTCCCACACAAAGACCCCATGCCTTAGGTTACAGACAACATCAGCCATGAAGACTCCCCAAACTGTGAGAAATGAGTCGGGTTCAAACTAACCTGCCTCAGCCACTATTCTGATGCCCGGCCACCCGCCTGAAGCCACACATCGCTGACAGTTTCTCCATCTGCCACCAACCATCTTTACCAGTACTGGTATTGCCACCCACCACCACACAACTGTCATTGTGCCACTGTCTGACCTCATGCAGCTGCTGTGGCTGCTGCCGTGACCCTCCACCTGTGTGTCATTGTGCCACTCTGAGGCCTACTACTGTTTTTGCGACCTCCAGAATGTGATTGTGCCACTGCCTGTCCTCATGCTGCTGCAGTGGCTGCTGCCGTGACCTTCTCACACTGTGTCATTGTCCCACTCTGTGCCTACTCCATTTTTGCCACCTCCAGAATGTTCATTGTGCCACTGCCTGACCTCATGCAGACAGCTGTAGCTGCTGCCGTGACCTGCCACACTGTGTCATTTGTGCCACTGTCTGAACCTCATGCTGCTGCTGTGGCTGCTGGGCCCGTGACCGTCCAATTGGTGTCAATTGTGCCACTGTCTGAACCTCATGCTGCTGCAGTGCTGCTGCCATGACCTCCACAACTGTGTCATTGTCCCACCCTGTGGCCTTTCCAGTTTTTTTTGCCACCTTCCAGAATGTCATTGTGCCACTCGCCTGACCTCATGCTGCGCTGTGGCTGCTGCGTGACCTCCACACTGTGAGTCATAGTGGCCACTTTCGATCTCATGCAGCTGCTGTGGCTGCTGCCTTGACCTACACACATGTGTCATTGTGCCACTGTCTGCCTCTGCTGCTAGCTGTGGCTGCTGCTGTGACCTACACACTGTGTCATTGTACCACCTGTGGCCTACTCCGTTTTTGCCACCTCCAGATTGTCATTGTGCCACTAGCCTGACCTCAAGCTGCTTGCTTGTGGCTGGCAGCCGGACCTCCACACTGTGTCATTGTGCCCACAGGCCTGACCTATGCTGCAGCTGAGGCTGCTGCCGTGACCTCCACAACTGTGTCTTTGGCCCACTCTGTGGCCTACTCCGTTTTTGCCACCTCCAGAATGTCAGTGAGCCACTGGCCTACCTCATGCTGCTGCTGTGGCGCTGCCCATGACCTACACACTGTGTCATAGTGCCACTGTCTGACCTCATGCTGCGTTGTGGCTGCTGCCAAGTGACCTACACACTGTGTCATTGAGCCACTGTCTGGACCTCATACGCTGCTGTGACCCTACACACTGGGTTGTGGGTCATTGTGCCACTGTGACCTCATGCTGTGCTGTGACCTACACAACAGGTCATTTGAGGCCACTGTCTGACCTAAAGCCTGCTGCTGTGGCTGCTGCTGTGACCTACACACTGTGTCATTTGTCCCACTCTGAGGCCTATTTCCATTTTTGCCACTCCAGAATGTCATTGTGCACTAGCCTGACTCATGCTGCTGTTGTGGCTGCTGCTGTGACCTACCACTGTTCATTGTGCACTGTCTTACCATCAATCTGCTGCTGTGGCTGATGCCGTGACCCTAACAACCACCTCACTCGTCATTGTGCCATTGTCATGACCTCATGCTGCTGCTGCCGTGACCTCCACGACTGTTCATTGTCCAATCGTGGACCTATACCTGTTTTTTGCCACCTCCAAAAAAAGTCATTGGCCAGTTGACCTCATGCGCGTGGCTGCCGCCTCAACCTCCACCTCTTCACAAATTTTGCCACTGAGCTCTCAGCTTGTTTTTTTTCCAGTTTTCCTGGCATGACTTTACAGCAACATTCCCGCTTCATTTTTTGGTCTTTTTTGCCCTTTAAGTCCCCAGGGAATTTTAGATGAAGCGATTTAAGAGGGGGCAGCATGTGCGTGTCATACTAAAACACAACATTGTATAAGACCAAACCAGTCCCTCTGCAATTTAAGATGACAAACTCGCCCCCAAGGCTTGTCACCGGGGGAAAATTTTTTTTAAAAAAGGATTGTGCCGAAGAATTCGGAACAAATTTATTTTTTCCCGGAGAAACGGCGAAGTAAAACAAAAAAAATTTCGGAAAATTGCCCACTCTAAAAGACCCCTTTTTTTCCCATTTTTTTAACGGGGGTCTGCATTTGGGGTCATGCGGGCCCATCACAGGGATAAAAAATTTTCCAGTGAAACTAAAATGGGGTTAAAGACTCCTTTTTTCGGCCTTTTTAATCTGGGGGCAGGGGTTTTTGGGCTCAGCTGGGGCCCCAGGACAGGGATAGTCAAAGTCCAGTTCAACTAAAAGGGGGGTTTGAAAGACCTTTTTTTCCGGGCACTTTTTAATCTGGGGTCTGAGGTTTGGGGCTCTGCTGCTTTTCCAGGACGGGGATATTCAAGCCGGTTAAGTAAATGATGGTTTATTTTCATATCCCTTTCTGGCATTTTTTATTTGTGGGTATGCAGGTTTTAAGGGTCAGGCTTGGTCAAACAGGTATGAATGGGCTGTGATTTTTTTTTTTTTGTGGCTTTTATAAACCTAAGTGTGTTCCTAAGATGGCAGTATCCATTTTTACTGTTGTTGTTAATTCCAACTTTTCCACCCTGTTTGGGTGAAGAAAAAGAAGTTTTTGTTTTTCCCCCTAGACTTTTTAAAGGTCACGATCATTAAATTTACCATCGCCCCAAAAACTTTTTCGTGATGGTCGCCCTTTTGCCATCGACGATGTCATGGCCAACGAATCCCAACCACTACACAATTTCCATACAAATCACGACCTATCTGGGTAGTGAGTGTCTCCTTGGAATTGATTGATGGTTAAATTACCAGGGGCTCTAAAACCAGATGGGCCGTCAACTGAAGGGGATCACACAGCGAAAAAGTGCACCTGATTGTATCTAGACCTATAAATGCCCCGCATTTGAAACAAGACATGCCCCTGATAAATGCCGTATGCGGCCCCCGAAAAAACCCTAGGGGTTTTAAAATTTTTTTTGTATTGTCTTTTAATTGAATAAACCTATCACTGTAAAGCCCATGAGTGCATGACACGTTTATACCTATAAGCGCTAATACCTGGGTTTTTTCTTTTAAACGTCATAGATAGATAGATAGATAGATAGATAGATAGATAGATAGATAGATAGATAGATAGATAGATAGATAGATAGATAGATAGAATGGATAGATAGATAGATAGATATGTAGAATAGATAGATAGATAGATTAGAAAATGAGATACATATTATAAAGATAGATAGATAGATAGATAGATATGAGAGATAGATAGAAAAGATAGATAGATAGATAGATATGAGATAGATAGATATGGAGATAGATAGATAAGATAGATAGGATAGAATAGATAGATTAGATAGAACTAGTAAAATTGAGATAGATAGATATGAGATAGATAGTATGAGAGAGATATGAAGAGATAAGATAGATAGATAGATAGATAGATATGAAAATAGATAGATATGAGATAGATAGATAGATAGATATGAGATAGATAGATAGATAGATAGATAGATAGATAGATAGATAGATAGATATGAGAGATAGATAGATAGATAGATAGATAGATAGATAGATAGATAGATAGATATGAGATAGATAGATAGATAGATAGATAGATATGGGATAGGTAGATAGATATGAGATATATAGATAGATATGAGGTAGATATTAGATAGATAGATAGATAGATAGATAGATAGATAGATAGATAGATAGATAGATAGATATAGATAGATAGATAGATAAGGCCTAAAAAGTAATCTGAGTGTGTTCTGGCCCTGTACATAAGTGAACTGGCTGAGTATAGAAGAATGAATACAAAGGGTTCATGAAAGCTAACGTGGAAATGAAGTCTATGTATAGAATTACTAGAGGTGGAAGGTGAAAGGAACCTGTGACTAGTTAAGGTTGATTGAATAATGTTGATCTGTGATACATTGCAGATCATTTGCATGAAGTAATGTTGATGGTATTCTACTATTTTTTTTTGTGTAAAGTGAGTGTTATTTTAAGGGATTGTTGCCTATTGCAACCTGGACTGTGACTTTGTGGCCACGATGTGGTCTGAGAGGTTTTATCGTTGCTGTTGAATGTGGTTGGTTACTTTGTGGTCATGAGGACCTTTGGAGGTGCTTGACACAACAAGTGAGTGACTCCTATGCTTGTCAGGCTTAGGATGTGACCCACAGCAGCAAAGAAGGACAAGCAAAACCACCATCCATTCTGGTAGCACGGCAACTCTTGATGGACCAGTGGAGTACTGTATGGTCCCCAGATCTAGTAAAGAACCACGCAAGCAAAAAAAATGCAAAGTTAAATTATGCAACATTAACATATTGTGTCTTTAGGTGCATTCTGTAACTAGGGTGCCAATAGGGCAGTACGGTCAGTACTGTTAGGGACCTTAATCAAAAAGGGGCCAACTGTTATGTTAAAAAAGAGAAACTAGTAATGAGTGGGGGCCCCATTTGATTTGGCTGTATGGGGCCTAAAATGGTTAATAGATGACTGATGGCAGCCCTCTCTGTAACAATCAAGAGTGTGTACCTTCTTGTGATGAAAAGACAACTGTTAATTACTACATCCAATGACCATTCTTTAAGAGGATCTCCATAATCTTAACTTACTCTATGTACTTTGTATTGCTGGAAAGTTTCTACTTAAAGAGATGGTCCCACTATAGACTTTAAAGATATATAAATACGATAGGCCATCAAAGTCTGATAGGTGCAGGTCCCAGAGGGGGAACCCACACCTATCTTGAAAACGGGCCGAAAAAAGTGTTGTGTCAGAATAGAGAGCCGGTTGTGCTTGTGCAAGACTCTCCATTCTGCTCTATAGGAGTTCTGAGTGCAGCCAAACACCCCACTCCCCTGTACTCTGACAACAATGTTGGGGGCCCATTTCCAAGATAGGTGGAACCTACATCTATCAGTCTTTGATGGCATATCCTATTGATATACCATCAAAGTATATAGTGGGAATACTCCTTTTAAATCCTATCGAGATCTAACATGGCTCTTAGTATTCCAGCTTTAGTGTAGTCTGTAATCTAGTCTGATTTCCCTTAATTTGCATTTTTTTAATTGCATTTTGAATGAATCATGTTTTTTTCTAGTTTTCTTTGTGGTATTACATTTTTATTTTAAGATTTGAAAATCTGAATTAAAGAAATTTGTCCATCTTTTTTCATGGTATTGTTGATAATATTTTAGGTTTAGAATCATTTTGAACCTAAATGTAATGTAAATTAAGAAAACAAAAACAAAAAATTATAGTTTGTAGAGAGAAAAAGTAACACATAACGCAAGCATATGCTAAGTGATTCTTGGTAGAACCTTCTTGATTGTGTCTTTAACCTCCTTGTTAAAATCCTCAGTGAAAGCTGCCATCTTATTCTGACAATTGTGCTTTCAATACTATAAGACCTTGGGACTTTTTGTGACTTACTTTAACTTTTGAGCGACAGAGAGGAAAATGTAAGTCCACAGGGATGACAGAAACCATCATTATATAACGTATCTATAAATGGGACTTAGTTGGCCTTCATAGCGATCTCTAGTTTGGTAAGTTTTCCACAGTTCATTAAGAAACTTAATACATATTTCTGATCAAGTATCTTAAAAACCTTCCTAGAGTCTCTCAAATGTTGCCCCTTGTTGGAGCATCATTTCTTATATAAGATATTGAAATATGAGTTCCTGTAGACGTTCTCTAGCTTTGTAGAGTTTTAACAGATTGTGAGAACCTTCTTGATTGTGTCTTTAACCTCCCTATTATTGAGACTGTAGATGAGAGGATTCAGCATTGGGGACATAATAACATAAAATATGGAGCAATATTTCTCCTGATCTGAGGAGTACATGGATGAAGGGCCAAAATACATCAGCATTGTTGTCCCAAAGAACAAAGCCACCACTGCCAGATGGGATGTACAGGTGGAGAAAGCCTTCGACCTCCCCGCTGAGCGGATCTTTAGTACAGAAGATATAATCAAACCATAAGACAGTAAGATGAGCACTAGAGGAAGGAGAAGAGTGACAAAACTGAAGGAAAATATCTGAAGTTCACTGGTAGAGATGTCCTCACATGATAATTTTAGGACAGCCAACATCTCACACATGAAATGGTTGATGACATTAGAGCATATTGTAATTGGGGACATAATCGAAGGAACAGTACAAAGCATAAAGCTTGAGAAGAATACTAGAGCCACCAGCTTATAACAGTTACCCCAACGCATTACGATAGGGTAGTGAAGAGGGTGGCATATGGCGACGTATCGGTCATAAGCCATGACAGCTAGAAGCTGGCACTCTGACCCTTCCACCAGAAGGATGACGTAGATCTGAAGGCCACAAGAAAGGCTTGAGATGATCCGTTGTGTAGAAAAAAGATCTGCTAATAATTTTGGCAACGCCGTTGTCGAATAACACAAGTCAAGAAAGGATAAAATGCAAAGAAAAAAGTACATAGGTTTATGTAAGTGAGCATGGGTTATGGCTAGAACGATGATAAGGCAATTCCCAGTGAATGTTACTATGTAGATGATCAAAAACAAGATGAATAGTGCGGCATTTATTTTTGGATCCATGGTAAAACCAACGAGAATAAGTTCCGTGATGAGGGTTTCATTCCTTGGCTTCATTCTTGTAGTTATTACAATGTCTGGTCCGTTATTACAAAAGTAATAAAAATATCCAAAAAATGCGACATTGTAGCGGGAAGTATTTTTTAGATTTGAACACAAAAAAAGTGACCACCAACAGCAAACATGTATTAAAATAATTAATTTTGAGATAAGTAATATAGTAAAAGAAGACAGCTCCAAAAACACAACTCTCCTTTGTTAAAACGTGAGATCCACGAGTCTGAAAATCCACCATATTGTTTTATTTAACTGAGAGTGTGGCTGAAAAGATTTGTAAAAATTTTAAGCAATGAAAAATACAATAAAAATAATGCGGTTTTTAAGATCAACAGATGAGGAGTAGACAATCCATTCCAGTTGCAGATTTTATTGAATTTAATGTCTTCTAAGACGAAGGTTCACAAAATTCAGTCTCTTCAACTTTGGGAAGACATTAAGATGGGCATGAATTTAGAATTATATCTACAGAACAGTTCTATCCTTTTGGAAAGTGGGCATCATCTTCTTAAAAGGGGTTTTCTCACCAGATTGATTTGCTTCAGACATGTAGACAAATGTAACTAAATACTATTACCAAATACATTGCTGTTCTGATTTTGCTTCTCTTAATATTTAGGAGCATATATTATCTCCTGCTTTTGCACACAAGCTTCACTAGGTTACCGACCACCTCTCTGTGCTCTTACAAGCTGCAGCAGTGGTCGGGCTGGTGAGTCACTTCCTGCTGGGCAGACATTTCCAGTTTGTCAAAATGGAGCCCGGAAGAAAAGATTAGTGGAGCAGTCGGTGGTAAAAGTGAGCTAACACAGTTTACATTTTTTTATTTTCAAGTCTTTTGCCAAACAAACCCTATAATAGATTAACTGGCTTTCCCCAAAACTGATACTATTGGAGCCTACTGTAGTGTAATGCTATAAGAAATTATATATACACAACCCTAAGAGAACCATGAAATCCAATTAAGTGCATAAAAATGTAATAGCCAAGGTCATCCTAATCTTCTGGTTAATGATGATAAGCTTTTTCTGCAGAATAAATACAAAAGAGGTAATGTTTCTCATGAGGTATAGGCACCATGGAATAGCCATCTCCTGCCAAGACTACTGAAACATCTTTCTCTGCAGTTCCCATTGAGCACTCTTGCTCCCCTCAAATCCATACTCATCTCTGCTCCACTGCTGATCCATCTCTCTTGTTGCCACTACTCTGTCGTTCCCATCTGACACAAACTTCACTGGCGACACGTTGCCCAGAAAAATCAGATCAATTTACGAACCATGACATACAAGGTTCTCCATAACCTGTCCCCTCCAGATAGCTCTGTCCTGGTCTTCTGATACTTCCCCTCATGTAATCTCCCTCCATAACCTGTCCCCCCATACATCTCTGCCCTAATCTCCTGATACCTCCCCTCATGTAATCTCCCTCCATAACCTGTCCCCCCCATACATCTCTGCCCTAATCTCCTGATACCTCCCCTCATGTAATCTCCATCCATAACCTGTCACCCATATGTCTCTGCCCTAATCTCCAGATACCTCCCTCATGTAATCTCCATCCATAACCTGTCCCCCCCATACATCTCTACCCCCCTCATGTAATCTCCATCCATAACCTGTCCCCCCCCATACATCTCTGCCCTAATCTCCTGATATCTCCCCTCATGTAATCTCCATCCATAACCTCCCCCCATACATCTCTGCCCTAATCTCCTGATATCTCCCCTCATGTAATCTCCATCCATAACCTGTCCCCCATACATCTCTACCCTAATCTCCTGATACCTCCCTCATGTAATCTCCATCCATAACCTCACCCCATACATCTCTGCCCTAATCTCCTGATACCTACCCTCATGTAATCTCCATCCATAACCTGTCCCCATACATCTCTACCCTAATCTCCTGATACCTCCCTCATGTAATCTCCAACCATAACTTGTCCCCCCATACATCTCTGCCCTAATCTCCTGATACCTCCCCTCATGTAATCTCCATCCATAACCTTTCTCCTCCATACATCTCTACTATAATCTCCTGATACCTCTCCTCATTTAATCTCCATCCATAACCTGTCCCCCCCCATACATCTCTGCCCTAATCTCCTGATACCTCCTCTCATCTAATCTCCATCCATAACCCCCACATACATCTCTCCCTAATCTCCTAATACCTCCCTCATGTAATATTCATCCATAACCCCCCCCATACATCTCTGCCCTAATCTCCTGATACCTCCCCTCATGTAATC
This sequence comes from Phyllomedusa bahiana, assembly GCA_025379985.1. NCBI lineage: Eukaryota > Metazoa > Chordata > Amphibia > Anura > Hylidae > Phyllomedusa > Phyllomedusa bahiana. Next base: position 18,479 of record JAODAL010049037.1, read on the forward strand.
TCCCTCCATAACCTGTCCCTCCATACATCTGTGCCCTTATCTTCTGATACCTCCCCTCATGTAATCTCCATCCATAACCTGTCCCCCATATGTCTCTGCCCTAATCTCCTGATACCACCCCTCATGTAATCTCCATCCATAACCTGTCTCATCCCCCCAGACATTTCTGCCCTAATCTCCTGATACATCCCATCATGTAAACTCCATACATAACATGTCACCCCATACATCTCTGTCCTAATCTCCTGACACCTCCCCTCATGTAATCTCCATCCATAACACCTCCATACATCTCTACTATAATCTCTTGATACCTCTCCTCATTTAATCTCCATCCATAACCTGTCCCCCCCATACATCTCTGCCCTAATCTCCTGAAACCTCCACTCAACTAATCTCCATCCATAACCCCCACATACATATCTCCCTAATCTCCTGATACCTCCCTCATGTAATCTTCATCCATAACCTCTCCAAATACATCTCTCCATTATCTCCTGATACCTCCCTCATATAATCTCCATCCATAACCTCCCCCCATACATCTCTCTGCCCTAATCTCCTGATACCTCCCTCATGTAATCTCCCTCCATAACCTGTCCCCCCATACATCTGTGCCCTAATCTTCTGATACCTCCCCTCATGTAATCTCCATCCATAACCTGTCGCCCATATGCCTCTGCCTTTATCTCTTAATACCTCCCCTCATGTAATCTCTGTCCATAACCTGTCTCCTCCCCCCAGAAATCTCTGTCCTAATCTCCTGATACCTCCCATCATGTAATCTCCATCCATAACATGTCACCCCATACATCTCTGCCCTAATCTCCTGATACCTCCCCTCATGTAATCTCCATCCATAACCTCCCCAAATACATCTCTACCCTAATCTCCTGATACCTCCCCTCATGTAATCTCCATCCATAACCTGTACCCCCATACATCTCTGCCCTAATCTCCTGATACCTCCCCTCATGTAATCTCCATCCATAACCTCCCCCCATACATCTCTACCCTAATCTCCTGATACCTCCCCTCATGTAATCTCCATCCATAACCTCCCCCATACATCTCTGCCCTAATCTCCTGATACCTCCCCTCATGTAATCTCCATCCAAAACCTGTCCTCCCATACATCTCTGCCCTAATCTCCTGATACCACCCATCATGTAATCTCCAATCCATAAACTGTCCACACATACACCTCTGCCACAATCTCCAAATACATACCCTCATGTATTCTCTGATTCTCTCAGGACCTTCTTTTCTTCTTTTCTCTTGTCAACTTTGTTTTTTAACCATCTCCAAGATTTATCTCGTGCTTCCCCAACATTTTTGACCTCACTGTCAAAAAACATCGAGCTCTCCTCCACCTTTACAACCTTCAAACTTGATATGAAAACCCATCTCTTCAGAAAAGCTATTATCCACACCATCCTTGCTTCATCTATACCATCTTAAAACGTGTCCATCCCTCACTACCTGTCTCATTCCCCTACATTGTAGACTGTAATCCTTCATGGGCAGGGTCCTCTATCCTTCTGTATTCAGTTGTTAGTTGTTGTACTTTGTTTGGTCTTATATTATGTATCTATACCACTTTCCAATGTACAGTTCCCAGTACATTGTGTGGAGGCTTAAAAGCCATGAATGCTTCACGAATGCTCTGCACTGACGAAGGAAAAGCATCCTCAAAGAGCTTTCTGTAGATACTGCCCTGGCCTGGGTCAATCGGACATTGGGAAAGCCTTGAACATTCAACTCTGGGAACGTGGGGATTGCCTTATTTTGTACATTTATCTCAATAAAGTTATACACCAATTACAGTAATATTCCCCTAAAAATTGATAAATATACATCAATGTAAAAATTTTAAGTTGTATATGCTAAAATAGGCAAAAGCTACAAACTAGTATAGTATTGGGTCATTTAGTCCAAGTAGGGTTGGTCAATGAAGTGAAATGTTCTGGATAAAATCACAGTTATGTAAACTCTACAGTTTAGAAAAATTATTGCTTTTCGTAAAGTGACTTTTCAGGAACCAAAAAATGTGAGTTTTTCTAGGGTAAATCTACAAATTACCTAAATCCTGAAGTAATCGTATTTTATGATCCATGGAGGATATTACGAAGGACTCTATCACCACAAAATAAAAACTATGGTAAAACATTGTAATTTTTTAGAAAAATTATACAAAATTACAGTTTTTTTATATTGACTCCTAGATGTTTGCACAACAGTTTTCAAGTCCGTAAAATAAAAAATAAAAAAACCTTGTGGAGGTTTTCCAGCCAGCGCATAACATTTTTTAAATCACCTGAAAAGGTTTTAAAATAACATAAAAGTCCTCCTGGTCTGTTGCTGGTCTTTGTCCACTCTAGCTTATCTTGACACATGTTTACTGTTTACTGTAGGATGGTCACACATGGCTGGACCTGAGAACCTTTTGGATGAGATCAGTAGGTAATGGTGATTTTTGTGGCTTTAAAATTCCTTGAATATAGTAACCTCTTTATCACTAGTAGTGTTGCAATTTTGATCCGGGTCAAAGTCAAGTTCAATCCCAATTTCAGTAATTTGAATCATAGTACGGTTGAAAAAAGACAAAAGTCCATCAAGTTCAACCAAAGATGGGTAAAGATAAAAGGAAAGGTAAGGGTGATTTTTAAGCTTTGTTCCCCTATTGGCTTTGGAACGCATAAGTGAAGAATTAATCTGCCTAAGTATTAATATTGTTTAATAGTAAGTGGTTATCTAAGCCTTTATTGAAGCCCTCACCCGTTCCTGTTGTGACCAGCTCCTGAGGTGGCTATTCTGCAGATTTACAGTTCTTATTGGAAAAAAGTCTAATCTCTTCTGGATGTTGAATCAGGTCTTCCATAATCAGATTCTGTAGAAAATCATAAAAAAAAAATTGACCCAAGTCCAACTATAACTCTAATGAACATCTGGGCAGCAACTAGACACCTGGGGCCACATGTGGGGAACATCTGAGTCAGCCCAGGGTTAGGGTTAAGGTTAGGGTTAGTTCAACCCTAACTCCAAGCCTAACTGTAACCCTGGGGTTTCCCAGATGTTCCTCACATGTGGCCCTAGGTGTTTCTATGCATTTGGGGGGATTTGGTTTCAGCAGGTGCTCTATAGGGACGAGAAAACACATGCAGAATTTTTCCTATTAATCTTTATCAGATTCAGGTTTTAGTCCTGAACCAGAAGATTGGCACAGATTTGGCGAAACTGCTCTTGAACCAAACAGAGATCTTTTCGAGCAAAGGTCATCACTAGTAAACAAGAAATCAATTACAGGAGGTTATTCTATTGCCTTAGCCAAAATAAGCTGTGTTCACAATGACAACAAGTAGATACTTAACACAGCATTGAATGAGTAGGAAAATCATATGACAAGGGCTGATACACTCTGTAAGGAATAACCTCTCATGATGTGATGTGAAGAAGGGAAGGATCTAGTTTGAAACTGTCCCTCATAAGCACTTGCTGGGTAAATTAGAATCCATTGGGTTAGAAATAACAATGTGTAATTGGATTAAAAATTGTCTATCAGATCGTACTCAGAGAGTAGGGGTAAATGACTCCTACTCTGAGTGGTCCCCGGTTGTGAGTGGTGGCCCCAGGGCTCAATATTGGGTCCTCTTTTATTTAATGTATTTATTAACGATATAGTGGAGGGGATCAATAGCATGGTTTCTATTTTTGCAGTGACACCAAGCTATGCAGGGTAGTGCAATCTAAGGAAGATACTCATAAATTGCAAGCAGACCTGGACACACTGAGTGTTTGGGCATCCACTTGGCAAATGGGGTTCAATGTGGATAAATGTAAGGTTCTGCATTTGGGTAGAAATAATCTGCAGGCATCATATGTCCTAGGGGGAGAAAAACTTGGAGAATCGCTGGTTGAGAAAGATCTGGGCATTCTTGTAGATCATAGAATACAGAACAACATTCAGTGTCAATCAGCTGCCTCTAGGATATTGGCGTGTATTAAAAGAGGCATGGACTCGCGGGACAAGGATGTAATTCTATCTCTGTATAAAGCATTGGTGCGACCTCACTTAGAATATGCTGTTCAGTTCTGGGCTCCAGTTTATAGAAAAGATGTAATGGAGCTAGAAAGAGTGCAAAGACGAGCAACCAAACTTATAAGGGGAATGAAGCATCTTAGTTACGAAGAGAGATTAGTAGAATTGAACTTATTTAGTCTTGAGAAAACACGGCTTCGGGGAGACATGATTAATTTATATAAATATATACATGGCCCCTACAAAAAGTATGGGGAAAAATTGTTTCATGTAAAGCCCCCTCAAAAGACAAGAGGACATTCCCTTCAGCTAGAGAAAAAAGGATTCAATCTCCAGAGGAGAAAAGCGTTCTTCACTGTAAGAACTGTAAATTTGTGGAATAGCCTGCCTGAGGAGCTGGTCACAGCAGGAACAGTTGTTAGTTTCAAGAAAGGCACAGATAATGACCTGAAACTAAAGAATATGAATGCGTATGTAGATATGTAAAATTCTGGATCCTGGCTGGTGGCGGCTCTGGGGTCAGAGATGGGGTCTCCACTAGAGCAGATTGGTTCTTGCCTTGTGGGTTTCAGGGCATTCACCATTGGGGAGGCTGGACTTAGAATCCATGTCTCCCTCCCTTCACCTACATTTTACCCACCCTTGGTTGAACTTGATGGACACGTGTCTTTTTTCAACTGTACTATGTAACTATGTAGTTCCAGTAAGGAATTCCTTAAGTAAAAAATTTCAGTAGAAGAGGATTTTGTATTAGGATCCAGGAGTTACAAGTTATGCCCCTGCCATGTGCTGTTCTTGCTTCTCGAAACTTAAGCCCATTGACATTTTCATGTACAGTAAATTCAAAGATAATAGTTTAATTGTTTAATTGTGTAATTAATACTGTACTTACTTTTTGACCAAATCAAGGTTATCCAAAACCACAAAGTAAAATAAAAAGCTAAAACCAGAAAAAAAATATAAAAAAATAAAAAGTAACACAAGAAAAGACAGGTCTTACTCTGGTCTGGTCACTGTCACAGAGGATCTCTTATGTGGGTTATATAAGATTTTATGAAGTCTCTATTATCCTTCGTAAACTCTAGAGATTAATTATTACTTGACTAAAAGAGGCAAACGAAGTAGAACAAGAGGGAATCACATAAATTATACATATAATAAGTGACAAAAACAAATGTCCAGAATTCAAAATTCAGAAAAAATTTAATTATTTCTCTTTTCTCTGGAACCTGTGTAAGGCGGTAAATGGAGGTAGATAAAATGAGCATGAGGGGGTATGTTTTAAACTTATACATCTTCTAGGTCGATGTAACTCAAATTTCTGCATGTCTGACCCTATGATTTGTTTGGGTAAAGCTTTGTTAATTGAAAAATGTTGACAGTTCACTGTGTTAGGTCAAATTTTCGCATTGTTGGACGACATTTGTGAAAATGTTGTACTGTATATTGTTACCCCACCCAGGCTTGTAGTAAAGCCCCAGGGGGTGTAATCATACAAGAGTGTTTGTGTGTTGTTCTATGTGATTTCTCGGTCTGTATTTTTTCCTTGATCCAACACTGTTTGATCACCTTAAAAAAATTGGCAAGAGGCTTTAGTCTTATTTTTGGGAGTGTGCACTGAGCTTAGACAAGGGTTATCTAGGTTGACCCTTGACACAAAATCAAAACCCCCTTTGCATCATCACAGAACTCCAAACAAGATTTGGATGGAAGCACTCTGCTATAGTGAGATAAGGGTCAGAGGACACCCTACGTATGAAGGTTGGAGAAAAAGCAGGGTCATCTAATCCATTGGGCATCCTAGGTAGTTTCAAAAGGTCCCCACAAGCATAGAGCCCCCATGTGGTGAATGTATGTAATTGGAATATAGGACTCATGACCTGGATCCCTAGCGGGAAAGGGGAGTGCTGCTTATTTAACTGCTTGCATGTTAATAGACAAGCTCGGACTGGCTCACTGGGGCGTCGGTGAAACCCCCGGTGGGCCTCCAACTCCAGTGGCAAAATGTACACCACCGCTGTGAGCCAGGCCACCACATCTTACCACCGCATTCTGCCTCAGAACACCTGAGAGTTTGATTCCTGGGGCTGCACGGTCTTAGTGGATCAGTGCTCTGATCCACTATTCATCCGGAAAACCTAAGGCCTTAAGCATTAATTCTACCAGGTTTTGGCCGCTAGTACTGACATAGGTGGCGAGATGACATCACATCATCGTGTCGCCTAAGCTGGGCTTCACTTGAAACTGACATGCTGCTCATCACGTTAGGGGAATGGGAGCGAGGTGAGTTTATTTCTTTTTCTTTTCTATGAGAAAGGGGGCCTACCTACCTACCTACCGCCTATCTGGGGTCCATCCTCCACCTACCTACTTGGGGCCCACCATCACCTACCTATATGTGGCCCAACATACCCTACCTACCTATGGCCCACCTACCCACAACCTACCAAGCTAGGGCCCACCTATCACCTCTCTGACTGGAGCCCACTGACCTGCAATCTACTTAACTGGGGCTCACCTACAATTTACTTACCTGGGACCCACCAACAACCTACCTACCAGGGGCCCACCTATCACCTACTTACCTAGGGCCTACTTACCTACAACCTGCCTACAGTAACTAGGCCCACCTACCACCTACCTTCATGGGGCCCACCTATCACCAACCTACCTGAGGCCTACTTACATACATGGGGACCACCTACATACCTGAGGCCCACCTATCACCTACCTCATTAATGTATACTCTGCACCCAATCTTGAAAGAAAAAAAAAACAGAAATGTAGATATTTTTGCAAATTTATTAAACAACAAAAACTGAAATATCACAAGGTCATAAGTATTCAGACCCTTTGCTGTGACACTGATATTCAACTCACATGCTGTCCATTTCCTTCTGATCCTCCTTGAGATGGTTCTACTGCTTCTTTGGAGTCCAGCTGTGTTTAATTAAACTGATTGGGCTTGATTAGGAAAGGCACACACCTGTCTATATATAAGATCTCTCAGCTCACAGTGCATGTCATAGCACATGAGAATCGTGAGGTCTAAGGAACTGCCCAAGGAGCTCAGAGACAGAATTGTGGCACAGATCTGGCCAAGTTACCAAAGAATTTCTGCAGCACTCACGGCGGTTCCTAAGATCACAGTGGTCTCCATAATCCTTAAATAGAAGAAGTTTTGAATGACCACAACTCTTCCTCGACCTGGCCGTCCAGCCAAACCAAGCAATCGTAGGAGAAGAGCCTTGGTGAAAGAGGTAAAGAAGAACCCCAAGATCATGTGGCTGAGCCCAGAGATGCAGTAGGGAGATGGGAGACCGTTCCACAAAGTCAACTATCACTGCAGCCCTCCACCAGTTGGGGCTTTATGGCAGAGTGCGGCCGACGGAAGCCTCTCCTCAGTGCAAGACATATGAAAGCCGCAGACAGAAGCCTCTCCTCAGTGCAAGACATATGAAAGCCGCATACAGTTTGCAAAAAACACATGAAGGACTCCCAGACAGTGAGAAATAAGATTCTTTGGTCTGATGAGACAAAGATTTAACTTTTTGGTGTTAATTTTAAGCGGCATGTGTGGAGAAAACCAGGCCCTGCTCATCACCTACCCAATACAATCTCAACAGTGAAACATAGTGGTGACAGTATCATGCTATGGGGGTGTTTTTCAGCTGCAGGGACAGGACGACTGGTTGCAATTGAAGGAAAGATGAATGCGGCCAAGTAAAAGAGTAATCCCGGATGAAAACCTCTTCCAGAGTGCTTTGGACTCAGACTGGGCCGAAGGTTTTCTTTCAAAAAGACAAGATTTAAACACAAATAAATAACAAAGCGTGGCTTCAGAAACTCTGTGGCCCCTTCTTGACTGGCCAGACAGGCCCTTTACCCAAACCCCCCATTTGGAGAGACTTGAAAATGGCGCCATGGCCCAAAAACTTCAAGTTATGCCCCTTGTGGGGACTAGATTACAGGCAGTACCTTGGTGGCGCGAGGGCCCCCCGGGGGGGAAGAGCGAGGGTTCCCGGTTTTCCACTAATTAGAGGTACAGCAGCCCGCCTTCGTGTACCGGAGTGGGGCTAAGAACGCTTTAGGTATTGTGAAAACCGGTGGACTCTCGCCTTTTTTGGGCTGTCAGCCTTCAAGGTTTTAATTATTTGGAAAGACCCGAGCGAACAAGGGGGGGAGGGGAGGGTTGTGTCTTTATGTGGAGTGTTGAAGGCCAAAAGTGAAAGGGTAATAGAGGGGGGGAGGAAGTTCATGAAAGTGGGAAAACATTGTGGGTGAAAAAAGGGGGGGGGGGGGTTAATGCAGAAAATTTTTATTTTTGGTTTTAAATCTATAGGCCCCCAAAAAATCCCCCTTTAGGGGGATAGAAGAACAGGTGCATAATCAAATTTGGGGCGGGCCCGCACAGGCAGGGTTTCAGTTGGTTTTTTAAAGGGGACTTTTTAAATTTCCCCGGCGTTTGACTTTGGGGGCACGGTTTTTGCTTTCAACTGAAAAAAGGGCGGAAGTTCCCCAATCTGTTGAGGAAAATTTTTTGGGGGGGGAGTTTTTGAGGAACCCCTATTGTGATTTTCTCTGTTTGGAAACTGTTACTTTCTAACAAAGAAAAACTTTTCGGGCGGGTTTTGGGTTTTTGAAAATTTGGCAACAGTGGCACCCTAAATTTTATTCTTGCGTTTTTAAAATGGAAAAAAAGAAAACAGGGCGGGGAAAGCCCAAAAAAAAATTTAAATTTTAAAAAGGGGCCCCAAAAATTTTCCCTTTTTGAGGGACCCCCAAAACAGGGGTCTGATGGGAGCCCCGCTTTTTTAGAAAAAAGTGATATAGAAAACCCAAAAGGGGGAGTTTAAATTATTTGGGGAAATTTTTTTGCCAAAAAAATTTTTCCTTGGGGGGAACCAGTATAGGCGACCCAAAAATAAAACCCAAAAATGGCTTCTACCCTTTTGTTTAAGGGGGCAATAAAAAATAAAAAAAAAAAGGGGATTTAAAAAAAATTTTGTCAGAAGGCTCCGGGATCAGCTTTTAAAAAATTTCCGGAGGCTTAAAAAAATCTGTTTTAAAAAAATGATTTAAAAACAGCTAAAATTCAAAATAAAAAGGGAGGTGGCCAAAAGGGCAGCCGGGTTTAAACCCCCAAAAAATTTTTAAGCATAAAAAATGCCCCAAAAAAACCCAAGTCAAAGCAAGTAGGGAAACCCTTAAAAACCCCGTGGGGGGGGGGTTGGGTGGGGCACTGTGGAACCCCGGGGGAAGCCGAGGTATTAAATAGGTTCTTTAGCTTGTCCCATACTACAATTTAGAAAGTAGTTGATGGGGGTGGGCCAAAATGCCCGATGTAGGTTTTGGGGGCGTTCTGTTAATTAACTTTCTATAATTAAATTTGGGTCCCGTGTGAAAAGTCCAAAACCCAAATTAATTAAAAACCCAAATGTGAAACCCCCGGGGTCAGGCCCCTTATGGTTTTCACCAGGGTTCTTAAAGAGCTCAGCTCCGGTTTTTTCTGTTCCCCCGTTTCATTTATTTTAGAGATTCCCCGGTGGGTTTATAGTTCCCGGGACCCGGCAACCCGGCAAAGTAGGGCCCCTCTTTAAAAAAAGGGTCCCCGGCTTGCCAGGTAATTATAGAACGTAAAATTTTTTAAATCTGTTGTGGGAAAAATTTTTAGGGGGAAAAAGGGGGCTAATACGGAAAATTTTGGAAAAAATACAATATTTTTTAGTGATTTTCCCGCAAGGGAAAATTTTCTGGACAGAAGCTGTCAGACCAATCTGATTGGGTTTTTTTAAAAGGTGAGTAGAAGGTTTGGGGTGCGGGGGCGCTGTGGATTTTTGTGTTTTTGACTTTGGGAAAGGCATTTGAAAATGTCCCCGAAAAAGGTTTATTAGGTAAATTTGGAAAATTTGTGTTAGAAATAAAAGTGTGGGAATTGGAATTTAAAAAATGGGGTGGGTGGTGGGAAAAAAGATCTCCC
>JAODAL010049038.1:0-28496 GCA_025379985.1 Phyllomedusa bahiana
CCCTTTCTTGTTCATACGTCGGTCAACAGTGCCGCTGGATTTCCCAAGGGGGAAAATCGATATAAGTTTTTTTGGGGGGAGCCTTCTGTCGCGCAACCGAGGGGGGTGTTCCCGGTTTTTGTAGGAGGGTGAAGGCTGCACATTTCCGGGCCTTTCAGAATCTTTGAAATGGGTGGAAAAACTTCGGGAACCTTTCAAAACCAGATTGAACACGTGCCCATGCGGGGCGAAATGGCCATCCCTCCTCGGTGCAGCGCGGACCCCATTTCCCCCCATTGTCCGTCCCCATGGTTCCGATTTGCATTTGGGCGCGGAGAAAGCCACAACGTTTTCTTGCTGCATGAAAACGGGCATTCCCCCCCTGGTGACTTGTCGCCAGGAAAGCCAGGGTAGAACTGCGTGACACCGCTGTGTACTACAAAGTGGTATGAGGGAGCATACTTGTGGGGGCTGAGATGGTGGGGGAGGGGGAGAAGGCGACTTGGGTGCGGGGCCGCTTTTGACAACGGGGAGAAAAGCGGCGTTTCCTGTCCAAGTGGTTGGTTCCCTGGGCTGGAAGCACATTAACCAGGGGGCCGAAAGGACTGTACTGGCCCGACCGTAGTTACGTCCAGACGCCGCACTGCCGTCACCTTGGAACAAACCGAAAGTCAAGGGATGGGCCCCCCCCTTTGTTCTACATATTTATGAAATGCTGGTATGCCCTTTTTTAAAAGAAAATTTCGGCTTGGAACTCTCCTTCGGCTTCGGCACAAGCCCTAAGTTTAACTTGCCGATCCCCCATTTGGAAAGGGGGGACTGCATACCCCAAAAACTTGGCGGAGCACGGGCAGCTTCTGCACCCTTTGGAGGTTGGACGCTACGTTGTCCTTTTTCAACGCCTCGCTGAACGACTCTGGCGCCATGATCCCAGGGGGCAAAATTTTGGACCGGGGGATGATTCAAAGAGAAACAGCCCCTTCGCAGAGGTGGTGTAGCCTGACTGGGTGCAATGGCATGCATGTCCCTGGGGCCGCTGGTGTTGCTGCGGCGGCGGATGACCCCCACATTGAGCCCCCGTTTCTCCCAGGGCCCCCGGATGTTGAACTCATTTGTTGGCGCAAGGCCTGGTTGCCAAAGTTAGATCCCGTCCACGCTTCAATTTTTTCTTTCAATTCACTTACCCCAAATTCGGGGTCCTCCGGGGTTTAGCAAAGAACTGCCACACCGCCCATATTGGATTTTTACCGAGTGACACTGCTCCGGCCTTTCCGAGCCCCCGGCCCCTACTTTTTTGGGCCTGCGAAACGGGTTTTTTACCCCGTGGCCCGTTGGCCCCGCCTCACACTGCGCTATCCTGCGACTCAGGCCACATAAAACCCCCTGCTGGCTGCGCTGACCTGACGCCAAAATGACGCCCTCTTTCCGAGAGATGAAGCCCCTTTCCTAATCCGGCTCCCAAGTGCGTCGGGCCCCACATCATCAGTTTGTGTTTTTATCGTCAAGCGTCCTCATCACCGGTTTTTTTAGCCGAGGGTGACCCCTACAACATGACCCCCCCATGCCATCTCAACATCTATACTTTTCCGCCTACTGCAAGAAAGAGGGGGAAATTTGGCCCCCCTTTTTTCGCTGCCAAAGTAGCTGCTAAACCCGCCCTCTTTTAAATTGTTTTAATCCCCGCTAAAATTTGGGGGTTTCAAAACCCAGACCCCCATAGTAAATCTCTGGCTGAGGGGAAACCATTTAAAAAAAAAGGCAGCTGGGACCCGGTGAGGGCCGGGGAGAACCCCCTCCCCGGGCCATGGGGGCCCAAATAAGGGATGTGTCTGAAAGTTTCCCCCCCCCGACTCTTGGGTGGGGGTTTTCCGAAATTTAAAACTGGGAGGGAAATGGATGACCTAGTTTAACCCATTTTAAAAATTCCCCCTTTTGGGGTTTCTAGCAGCCCCATTGGCCCCTAAATGACAGCGGGAGTTGTGGCCTCACCGAGTGCCCCCTGCTTTTCGACGTCCCCCTTGCTGGCTGCACCTGGGCCTTGGGTCCAGGAAAAAATTTTTTTGTTTTTGCCACTTGCAGGGGAAGTGCCCCGCCACCTCCCTGGGGCCTTACAACTGGGAATTTTTTCTAAAATGGAAAAAAAACCCGGGGTTTTAAAGAAAAATAAACTTTTTATATAAAAAACCACCCCGTAAATTTTACTCCAAAAAACCCCCCTAAAGAAAACTTGGTTAAAACCCAAAAATTTGGTTAATTAAAAATTTTTAATTGGGGGAACAAATGGGAGGGAAAAAATTTACCCTTTTAAAGTGCCGTTTTTAAAAAATCTGTTTTTTTACTGAAGGGAAAGGGTTTTAATTAACCTTCCCATATTGAATTTTTTGCTACAGAAAATTTTTTTCTGTGCGGTGAAAAAAAAGTTTTTTTTAAAATATTTTTCAACTGCAGAAAAAAACTTAGTTAAACCCCTTTGGGTGTAAAAAATTTGGGGCCAAAGAATTGAGCCACCACAAACTACTTTCTTTGTACGTGTTTTCAATGCGGTGGGTTTTTTTTTTTTAAACCCCCCACAACAAGAGTTTAAAATTTGTAATTACCTTTGCTTGGAATTTTGGCTACAGGAAAAAAATGTTTTTTATTTTGGCGGTGAAAAAAGGGGGGGTTTTCCTTTGGGGGTCACCACAACTGAATAACAAGCTTAAAAGAACCCCTTTTAAAGTAAAATTCGCCAAAAAATTGAGCCACCACAAACTACTTTGCTTTTTTTGCATGTTTCAAGGTTTTTTTTTACAGGCCCCACAACAAGAGATAAAATTGTAAAATTTTTTCCCCCGCCTTTTTAATTTTGGCTAAAAGAAAAAATTTTTATAATTTTTTGGGGTGAAAATGGGCGTTTTTTTGGGGGCACCCCCAGCTGAAAAAACAACCCCTTTAATTACCCCCTTGGGAAGTAAAATTTTCCCCCAAAGAATTGAGCCACCAAAAAACTTTCTAACTTTTTTTACTTTTTACAATGCTTTTGTTTTTTTTAAAAGCCAAAAAACAAGAGATAAAATTGTAATTAACTTTTCCCTTTTGAAATTAAACCCCACAGGGAAAAAATTTTAAAATTTTTTTCGGTGAAATGGCGGTTTCCCTTGGGGTCACCAAAAAGATGAAAACAACGCTTAATTAAACCCCTGGATTAAAAATTTCGCCAAAGAATTGATGAAACCAAAAATGAAGTGGAATTTGGGATTGTAAAAAACTTTTTTTTCTTTAAATGAAACAAAAAGGAAAAAGGCTTAGGGTCCCCCCCTTGGAAAATTTTAATGTGTTGTGAGCAATAGGAATTTAAAAATTTATTCAGGCGCAGAGTGGACCCCAAAACTTTTGGAAATTTCCCGATCCCAAAACCCCCCAAAAAAATTTGAAAAAAGAACAAAAAAAGAGAAGGGGGAGTTTTCTGAGACAAGCTTTAAAACACCCCACAAAAATTGGGTAAATAAAAAATTCAGTTTCTTCAGTAACCCTCACCGGGGGCAGCAAACCCTTCCCCGAAACAGTACAGTGAGAGCGGTATACTCCCAGCTTCCCCCCTCCCCGGAATTAAATAGCCCCGGGGGGACGTCCCCAGAATCCCGCCGGTTCCCCCCGATTTTCCCTTTATCTCTTTCCCCATTTCCAAAAGCAGGCCCAAGGGGCCCTTTTTTCCTTTCCCCCAAATTCCCTTTCCCCCCTGGAACAGCCATGTGCCCGCGAGCATTTTTTTTTAAACAAAAGCACACTTCGTTTTACCAAGGGCCGAATACCTCCAAACTTTTGACTTCCGGTTTAAACCTAAGTTTTTCCCGAAATTTAAACAATTTCCCCCTTCGTTAGAATCAAATTTTGCCCATCTCTAATTTAAAAAACCAAAAAGTAAAACTGCTCAACTTAAAAATGTGGGATTTATAACAGACACAACCCCATCCAAAAGGGGCTGGTATTTATTAAAATTTTAGAAAGCTGCTGCCTTTCCCTTTTTCCCCTACTTTTTTTTTTAAAAAATTTTTGTATTGTATTTATTTCATGGACCCCCACTGAAAAATTGACACTTTTGGGTACAATGTATTTAAAATGTCAAAGGGTTCACAATTTTCTTTTTTGGGGTCCCCAAAGGAAGTATATAAAAAACAAAATTAAAAAAAAAATGTGGGGGGGGGTACTTTTTATAAGATACTTAATAGGGCATTTTAAACCCCCACCATTTAAAAGGCTTTTATGAAAATTTTTTTAAAACATCAAATTTGTAGAAAAAATATGAATATAAAATAACCACCATGATAAAAAGTTTTAAAAAAGTAAAAACCTATACAAAGAAATAAAAACATCCAGAAAAGAGGGGTTTTTTTTTGGCTCAGTGCCAAAATGGAGCCTTACTCAAACATTAAAAGTTGGGGGGGAAAAGGCCCAAAAAAAACATAGTTCCCTTGAAATTTCCCAAAAGTGGAAAGAAAGGAAAAATAGAGAAAGAAAAACAAAAAGAGCTAGAAAAAAGAAAAAAAGGGTAATTTTTGGAATTAAAAACCTGGAATAAATTTAATTTTAATAGGAAAAAGAAAGGGGAAAATTGGGAAAAAGGCAAAAGAAGGGGAAAAAAATTTGGAAAAATATTTTGGAAAAAGAAAAGGAGGAAAGGGGAAAGCATCAGCAAAACCCACGCCGGTCCACACAGGGGTTTTTTAAAATGTCCCCCCCTGTCAATTTTTTTACCCCGGAAAACTTTTTATGGTTTTAGGAAAATTTTTTCTTCTTTTTGCCATGCCCTCGAGAAATGCTTTTTGATCTATATATAAATATTTTTTTTTTTTTTTTTTTGTCCCGAAATTTTTGTGTCATTTTTTCAATGTATTTTAATTTAAATTTTTTTTTTACCCTTAATTTTTTCACATTTGATTTATATTTTTTTGTATATGGGGACCCTAGACCCCCTTTGTTTGTTTTTTTTTGTTTTTTTTTGGGGGGTGGCATTTGTTTTTGGGGATTGTAAAAGGTTTTTTTCAAAAGGTCCCCTTTTTTAGTATGTTTTTTCATATCTTTTTATGATGAAAAAAAGGGTTTATTTTTTTTAAAGATAATTAAAAAATTTTTTTCCCCTTCCCCCTTTGGGTTTTTTCCAAGTCCCATTTTCATTTATTTTCATTACCGGGGATATTATTGGGCTAAAAAGGGTTTTTCAGGATTTTAACAAATCTGAATGAATTAATTTTTTAAAAAATTAAAAAAAATTTTGGGGTTATTTCATTTCCCCCGTAAATTTTGTTTTTATGGTTATGTCCCTCTTAAATAAAAAACCCCATCACCCCCTCCCAAAATGCTGTGTATATTTCATTTCCCTCTATTTTTTTTTTAAAGGGAAAGGGCAAATACAACAAACCCCATCATTTTCATTTCCCAACTGGGTGTTTTATATTTTTATTTCCCTTGTATTTTTTTTTTTAAAGGTATGTAAACTACTACAAACCCCATAAAACTCAGCCTAAATGCTGTGTAAAAAATTTTATTTCCCCGTATTGTTTTTTTTATTTTTTTTTGTTTCCACAAAAAAGCCCCCATTAAAACTCAAACCTAACTGGCTTGTGTATATTTCATTTTCCCCGTAAATTTTGGGTTTTTTTATTTTGGTTAAACCGGGAATAAAACCCCCAGCTCTGTTTTAAAAAATAATTAACAGTTGTTTTAATGGTTTTTGATAAAACCCACACACCAGTTCCTTTGAACACTTTCCCTTTCTGTTTATCCAATTTTTTTTATAAAACCCCAAAACCCCTTTTTTTCTGTCACCTTAAAAATGGGGGATCCTAATCAATAACAAAAAATATAAATTGGAGCTTGTGGGCTGGCCCAAAGGCCTTTTGGTCCCGCCAAACATTTTTTTTAATTTCCAGCATTTTTTTAATTTACAGCATTTCGAATGATGTGAAAATTTTTACCAAATTAAAAAAAACCCAACTGGGCATAAACCCTATCTTTGTAAGTACGTGGTTTTTCCAAAAACCCACAGTTTTTAGGGCACATGCTTTCTATTTCAAAACTATCTTGCTGCCCCCTTTTTCCTCCTGTCCCACCCCCCAGTCCAGGGGGCCGCCAAACAATTCTTTTGCCCGGGTTTTAAACCCCCTCTCTTCCCCCCTTTCCCCTTTCCCAAAGCACTCATCCCCAAAAACACTACTTTATTTACTTTAACAAACCCCAAACCCCCCCTTTTTTTATGGTTCAAGGGACAAACGTTTCCATATTCATCAAATTAAAACCCTCCTTCCCGGGCACTTTTTATTCCCCCCGCCCTTTTTCACCGGGCTGCAGGAGGAACCCTCTCTCCCAACCCCCGTCCACCTTTTTTTACCCCCTTTTCCCACCTTCCCCCTCTTTCCCCCCACAAAAACCCTGCAACTCTGGGGTATATTTTTTGTACCTCTTTTTCCTGTCCCCTTTAAAAAGTCTTTGTGGAATGCCCATCCGTCCCGAAATACAACCCCACTGCTTTTCATGACCTTTTTGCTCTCCCAACTTTCCCCAATCTGCAATTGTTCCCCAAGAAACTTGGGTCCAGCAATCATCCCCCTTTTCCGCTTCTCCCAAAACCTTTTTTGGGGACCTTTACTTTTTACCCCCCACCCCCCAGGGCCCGAAACTGGCCCGGGTTGGAAATAGGGCTTACTTCTCTTTCCACACTGGGACCCTTTTTTTCCAGGGGGTTCATTCCCTACCCCCGCATCCTACTCACTTTCCCCCCTTTGAGGGCCACCCCCCCTCATACTCTTTTCCCTTTACTTTCTCTTTGGGTCGCTGTTTTGTCCCTGGGTCCCCACCCCCTTACCTCCCCTAATTTAAATAAACCCCCTTTTCATCCCTTTATTTTTTAACCTCCCCCTTAGGGCCCCCCAAAGTCTCCCTTTCCTCTTATCTTCTTTTTTAATAACCTCCCTTTCCCCTTGGGGCCTCTCGCAAAATTATAGACTTTTTCCCCAAATCACAAGGATTGGGAAAAATTCCCGGGTTTTTCCCGCGCCCTGCTCTTTTTAATCTTAAAAACATCTCCTTTTGCTCTCCCCTGTTTCCCCAAAACCCTTTTTTTCCCTTCCCCTATCACTTAACTCCATCTTCTCTGGACACAAACCCCCCATTTACCCATTCCGAAATCTCCCTCTTTTAAACACTCCCCGGAACTTATTGGAATTACCATAAACCCGTCCCCAAATGCCCCCAATCTCCCCCTCTTCGTTCGAACCTGGGTTCCAAACATTTTCCAAAAGAAAGTCTCACAACCCACCTTTGCAAATTGGCAAACCCCTCAGACACCGCAAACCAAACCGAGGTCCGACGCCGGGAGCCTTTGGGACACACTTGTTAAATCTTTTTTTTCCACGATTGGGTTTCCCGGTGTGCCCGAGGGGCAGTTTTTAAAAAATTTAAAGCTACCCTGCAAATTTTTCCACTATAAATTCATACTCAAAGGGCTTTTCACACTGCCCTTTTTCTTCGCCAAAAAAAAAAAATATTTACCTCCCCATCTAAACATAAACAACAACCAAAATGCCTTTTTTGAATTTCCACCCCCTCTCAGACCTAAAAGCTCCCCTGGTCACTGACCTCTGTGCTGAAGACCGGCAACTAATTCAAAGAAAAATCGACGTATCCGGGAAAAAATCATTACAAACCCCAAGTAACACCAATTATTCCCCCCCGCAGTTCCCCTTTAAACTGTTTTCGCCTTGACTGACCCTCGAAAGACTGTCCAGGCTTCTCCCGTCTGCTGTCCCCTACCTGCTTAGTGACCCCTCCCCCCCCTTCCTTTCCAGTTATTTCCCACTGTCCTCTTTTATCACTACAATCTGTAACTCTCTCCTCTCCACTGGGGATCTTTTCCCCTCCTCTTTTAAAAAACCTATTTAAACTCCTTTACTAAAAAAACCCATTGGACCCCGTCCTGCCCCGCTAACTACCGACCCCAATCTCTAAGTGCCTTTTACTCTAAACTCCTGGAACATTTGGTCTATCCCGCCCTAATCCCCTTTTTCTCTCTAAAATCTCTTTCGATCCTCTACAATCGGTTTCCCTCCTTACATCCAAAAACCTCTCTATCAAAAGTTTCAAATGATCTCCTGACCCCAAAACCCAGGCAACTATCATTGTTTCTTCTCCTGGATCTCTCTGCAGCGTTTGACACTGTTGATCACCACCTTCTCCTAAAAATGCTCACGCCATCGGGCCCCCAGGGCCCGCTCCCTTTTTTTGTTCTACCTACCTCTTACCCCTACTTCAGTGTCTCATTTTTGGGTTCCCCCTCCTCTTCTTCCTTTGTTTTTTGGGGGTTTCCGGGTCCCTTCTTGGTCCCTTTTTCCTTTTCATCTACACAGCCCCCCTTGGACAAACCATAGCAGATTTTGGGTTTCGTACTCTCAAAGCTGATGACACCTAATTATACCCTTTCCCCAGAACATCTGCCCCGCTACAAAACACCAGGACTGCCTATCCCCTGTCTCTGGACATCTGTTCCCCCCTTTTCTCAAACTAAAATCACCAAAAACTGAATTTTATTCATCCCCCGTTTTCTAAAAACCGACCCTCCCCCTGGCTATCTTCTTTTGTGTGTGGGCACCAAACATAACTCCTAGCGCAGCCCCCCTGTTGGGGTATTTGATTTGTTTTGTCCTTCACCCCATATATCCCAAACCCTTGCCCGCTCCTGTCACTGCACCTCAAGAACTCTCAAAATTTTTCCCTTTTCGCTATGGAACAGTCAAAATTCATTGTTCCTTATTCTTTTTCTTGACTACTGTAACTCCCCTACTTGTCGGTCTCCCTCTTGAAACTCTCTATCTCCCAAACGTCCTATCGCAGCAGGCGGTCTTTCTTTCCCAGTCCCCCTATTGAGCCTTACCTGTGTAGTCATTGCACTGGCTGCCCTATTTCGTAAAGAATACAAACAAAACCTTTACTTCAACCCCTAAAGCCTTTTCCCCAGGCAGCACCACCCCAAAGTCCTCCCTCATTCGTCTGCCCCCCTTTCCCGGCTCTCCCCCTTTTCTGTCAAGTACCCCCTTCACTTCACTTCACCCCCTCCAAGATTTTTTATGTTTTAGCACCAGTTCCCCCTGGGAAAATGTTTTCCCCATGTGAAACAGGCACCAAAACCCCAACCCTCACGTTTTTTTAAATGCGCTTGAAAAATTTATCTTCTTTTTAAAAAGCCTTTTCCAAGATCCCAACTGTTATCCCCCCCAAAACCTGTCACACATTTTGGGTTTATTTCCTGCACCTTTTTGGGACCCAAAGGGGAATTATCTGGGAAAATTTTGATGTTCTGTCAGGGGAGAAGGTTTTATTCCCCCTTTTTTATGTATACTACCCCAATTTTTTTTAACATGGCCCCGGAAACCCTTGTAAATAAGCCCCTTCTCACCCCCTTAAATTCCCCCCATAAAACCCTAATAAATTATAAGTTTTTGCGAGCAGGGCCCTCACAAAACCTCCCCCTTTTCTTTATTTTTTAAGTATTTTTTTTTTTTTTTTTTTTAATAAAGTTTGTCTGGTTTGTCTGTGCTTTCACCTTTTTAAATTGGAAAAGTGCCCGCAGAAATATGTTTTTTGCTATAAAAAAATAAAAAGGGTTTTTTATTTTACATTATTATAAAATTCCCGAGGTATTCAGAGAATAACTGTGTGGGTCAAATCCAGCAAAAACAGCCCCAAAATGATTTTGGGCCCGGTTTCATTTTAAAGTAAAATGGACATTGGCCTAAAAAAATTAAAGGGAAAAACAACCCCGGAGTTAAAATTAAAGCAAAGAAGTTTTAAAAAATTCTAATGGCCCCAAGTCGTCCCTTTTAAACTAACCAAAAATTGAGCATGCAGTTCACTTGTTAAAAAACTAAACTTTAGACCAAAAGATCTACAAAGAAACAGAGCCAAAACAAAAGGAAAACACAGTGTCTTTGGTGATGTGCTTAAAATTTAAAAACTTCAGGCAGTCCCCTTAAACCAAAAAAAAGGATTTTCCAAAACCCAAATATTATAAATTTTAAAATTTTATTTACAATTTTTTAATTTTTCTGATTACTTTTGACCCTGAAATAAAGGGATTGTGTTTAAAAATGCTTTATTTTTCCTAACATTTGTATAAACCCTTTTGTTCAACCCACTGAATTAAAGCTAAATTGAATTTAAAATGCATCTGAATTTTTCACAGACTCCAGCTGCATCCTTCCCTTTCGGGGTCATGTTTTTTTATATCAGCTCTGTTCAAAGGTTTAGTAATTCCTCTGGAAAAGATAGGATTGCTTAAAGGGTTTAAAAAATAAACAAAAGTAATAAGTCTCCTTTGTTGGATCAGATAACATTCAAGCTCTAAAGATGCTGGCAGTCCTGTGTGATGACCTGTGTGATGACATCATCCCTATAATAATAGGAGACAAACAGCAGTGGAGAGCAGGGCAGAGCAGGCAGGTGACCTAGAGAAACATGAGTTCACTCAGAAGTAATGAAATCACTTTTATCTTCTCAAGAAAGAACAATAAACAAAGCAATACATTTGGAAAACATTTTTTTTTTGCTTTTTCTCTACATGTTGAAAGCTAATCTTTGTAGTGAGAAAACTCCTTTAATAGCAGATTTTTAAAGTTCATTAGGGGAGACCCTATTTCATTTCATAATAAAAAAAATCCTAACAATGCCCATACCCCATTATATGGCACAAAATTATTGAGGAATCAGCCTCTAAATTGATTCTTCTTTTTATTTTATTTATTTTTTACTCTTAAATGGAGAAGCATTATTGCTTTCTTTTTATCTGCTTACACAAGACAATCCATGTAAACATTAAATGGACAAACTAGGGACAAATCATCCTACAATTGTCAACCTTCCTGTTCTCTCCAGTTTTTAAGTATATCAGATTATTGATTTTAAATAGCAACACAAAGTATTACTGAATCTATATCCAGGAAATAATGACTTGTTGTGAAAACACTATTTTTGGTTTCTAATAGAAGCTCACCTTGCTAGAATGGAAACATTTATATCATTTGTCATTTATATATTTTATATCAATGTATTTGATCAATTATTGTAAAAATATCGAAAAAAAAATTTAATTACAATAAAATATGGTTTAGCAGCTTTCTGTACACGGTAAAGCTTTGTGTATAAACCTTAGACATTGGCACATGAAGTACTATCGTGTGTTAAAATGTGCCGTTAAGTCACTTTATTTTACCTTAGAATGATTTTAGAAAGAATACTTTTGAAGAATACCACAAAAAACTTTGTTTGGTTCCATATAAAATTTTTGCCGCATAAAGTTAAGGTGGAGTAGGGGGCCCAAAATTTTTTTTTTGGGCCCCTATGTCTGCTCGTTACAGGGGTATGCGCAAAAGGGTCTAAACACGTCTCCCACTTTATTTTTCCATTTGTCGGGAAAAAAACCTTTTTATCGTAACGAAATTCAAAAATTTTAAAGGTGAAGTGGTCTATGTTAAAAAGGGGCAAACCAAAAAGTACACCCTTTTTTCAAGTGAGAAGGTAACAGTACTTTTTTTCATAAATGTCCAAAACAAGGGAGCTACATTAATTTTTTTGTACTTGAGGGAGCAAGTAAATAAGCACTTCTGGAACCTGGTGTATGTGGGGACTCAATGTCCCTTCTATAGTGTCATTGAAAAACTTTGAGTGGACTCTCAAAGCTGAGAGTTTACTTGTAGGATTCAAATTATTGATTAGTGTAAGTTTCCTCAAGGTTGGGAAAACACTACCAAAAAAACCCCCAACAGACAAGGGAGAAAAAAAGAAAAAAAGTCATTGATGGGGTTAAAGGCTCCCGTGTAAACCCTCAGGTCCCTTTTTAATTGACAAAGACCTGGGGTCACCCACTTCAAAAACCTTTAAATATAGAGAGCTAATTAGATTTTTAAAGTAAAACACACTACCAATCGTTTTTATTTTGCAGAACTAATTTGGTAAGGGAATATTTCTATATAAAACACATTACACGATTCTTAGGTATGCTCTTAAAACAATTAACTTTTTACTATCCTCGGTAGTGATAGAGGTGTCCTCCTGGTATAAAACCAACATTGGAAAGGTTTGTATAGGCACACCTTTATGGGGGATTTTTGGGGGTCAATGTAAGTTGTAGATGGTCGGCAAAAAATTTTAAAAAAAAGATTTTTTGGGATTTTTTTGTTAAATCTCTTTTTAAGGGGTATTACAATTGTATGTGTTTTTTGTGGGGTTAAAAATTTTTTTTTTTCAATTTTTAAACAGACAATTTTACAATTTTAATTGGGGAAAAAGTGTCAATTTAATTTGAAAAAAATTTAAATTTTGTAAATAAAAAGTGAAAAGATTTCTTAAAACCCCCTAATTTTGTGAAAAAAACTTAAATAAATCATGTCTATAATGCCCTTTTTATTACTAATTTTTTGGGGGATATTTTTGGATTTACGATTGATATTTGTAATAATTTTTAAAACAAATTAGGTTTTGTTTTGGAGGGGGTTTTTAATAATTTCAGTGTTGAAAAAGATTTTTTGTCTGGGGCAAATTAAAAAAAGAATGAAAAGTTTGGATAAAAATATTTTTTTTAAAGTAGAAGGAAAAAAAATTTTAAAAAAATTGATGGTAATGAATAATGGGGTGATAAGATGTAAGTTTTTGTGTTAAATTTGAATAGAATTTTGGAATTAGAAGGGGATTTTTGGTAGGGTAAAAATTGGTTTTTTTTTTTTTTAGATTTTGGGAAAGGGGGATTTTTTTAAGTCAAAAATTGCATGTAGTTATTTGGGATAAAATGGTAACCAAGTGAAAACTTGTGTGTGTCATCACTGCTTTTGTTAACACAGCTAAAAGCACAGGTGTTAAATTCATTTTTATATTATGCAGGATACACATATAATGGCTCAGTCCTTGTATTTGCAACAAAAAAAATAACAACTCCCCCTTTGGAATTGTTTGTTTTTCATCATAAGCAAATGTTATAAGATGTAAATAGAGTAACTGTTTATCTTGTTCTTTTATCTTGTTTAAAAATAGGAAAATTTTTTAAAACCCATATCCCTAACAAAGGGTTTTATTTTTAAATTAAAATTTTTTTTTTAAATTTTTAAAATGTAGAAAAATGTTTGTAAAATGGAGGCACACTGTGTTATCACTACAATTTTCCTAAACCCCTTTAACCTCTTGGATGAAAAGCCAGTTTACATTTTTATTTTGTTTCCACCAATAAAAAGCCAGCACCCCTGCATATAAGTGTTCGCTACTGAGCCCGGGCCATCTTCCTCACCCACATGCACCATATGTATCTTGTAGATGTCTTTAAAGAGGGTACAAAAAAACATTTTGATATTAGGACTCGGAAGACAAAAAATGTTTCATTTCTTTGGCAGCAAAAATATATGAGGCCTTGTGTATTACAAGACAAGTTGATGGTTTTCTAATTACTATTTTCGAGTACCTTTTATTTTCCCTTTTATTTTCCCATTATTTTATAGAAATTTTTATAATTGGGAAAATGCAGAAAAATTATTTTTTGTTCTTTTCATATGTATTTATTTATGTGTGTGGTGTGTTTTTGGTGTTGTGTAAGAAATAAGTATTATGTGTGTGTAAGAAATCTGTTTTTGTTTAATATGCTTATGCTTAATTTAAGTTAACTGTTTTGTATTTTTAGTCATATTGGGGACTATAACTTTTTTCCCAGTGGTTGACCAATGAAACAAAAATAAATTCTTTAATAATATCTCGGCCAAAGTTTTGCACTTTTGTAATGTTCTTGTCAGGACTGTCAGGGACACACACCAAGACACAGACAAGTGAGGCCCTGACACTGGTCCCAGCTCTGTCCCTGCCTTTTGGGAACCCGACTCCTTATAGGTGGCCCCAAACCCGAAACTGAGACTACACTGAGCCACGTGAGACGCAGACAGAGACAAACAAACTTAGAAAAAGTAAGAATAGTCAGACAGTCCTAGTTGGCAACGAGACGGGCAGAGCAGTAAAAAATCGAGAGACCAAGTAACCCGGGAAAAAAAAAGCAGAGTCAAGTAAACAGGAGATCAAGAGGACTAAAGGGACAGAGCCAATATGCAGGCAAGAAAGGAGGAAGCAATGGGAATAAATCGAAAGGGGGGGAAGAAAAGCAGAAGCGATGGGAAACAGAAACTGTAAAACATCGAGAACAGATTAAACCCCCGAGGCTGGGGGATTCCCCCGGCCCCGGGCGTAGGCCAGAAAACAAAATTTGGATCCCCAAGTCTAGGAACTAGTTCACACAGGAAAAAAACCCAAACTCCATTTATGGTCGCAGTGGCCGTGGCCGGCGACCAGAGCCAGATGGCGCGAATGTGACAGTTATTTCATTACATTTTCTGTTGGCTTCCCATAGTTCTATTTTTACTTCCCTTTTTGTCCTGCCTCCAAAGGTTTGTCATCCTAATCCTTCCACTTTCATCATTCTGTTTACACTTGGGGGGACATGTATGAAAACTGCTTTACACATAAGGCCCTTGGTGTTAGGCAGAAGCCTTTATTTATTGTATTATATTTCAGACTTTTTAACATTTTTCTTTGAAACATTTTTCAGCTTTATCTATTAGAAGATTTTCTTAGTAATCCCTATAGCCATAAAAATCTGTACAATACAGTAATCACATTTGTCATATACATGACTTACCAGCACATGATGTGGGTTAATATGTCTCCAGTCACTCAATCTAGTACTCTAGTACTCTAGTATAAATCACACCCAAACACAGCCCACACACCACAAATACATGCTGTCACTACCCTTTTAATAGGAACAAAAGGTCTCTATCAACCATACACCATTTACTGGTATTCACTGGGTTAAACACTAAGGGCGACATGTATGAACGGGCTTTTCGCCTGTTTTTTTGGGTATTTTGCCCTCACCGGGCCCAAAACCCTGTCGGATGAGGATGCGATGTTAGGCGCAGCGTTCGCCACTTTCGGCTGCGCCTCACATGAAGGGGCGTGAGTTGGGCACGGTGTGGGCGTTCTGGGGCGGGACGCGGCGGGCTCGAAAACTCTGAGGCAGGTACGATTGTGGGTCGGCAAAGTGTGGCGTATTGCAGCGCTCGCCTGCTCCAAAAGGGGAGACCTGGTTAATTCTGGGCAAATGATCCCGCGGAGGCGAAGGAAACGGCGGAACATGAGGGAAACAAAGAAGATCGCAAGAGAAAACTCGCTCTCAGCGGGTGGGATGGGTTTATTCCAAAAAAAGCCTTTAAAAGGGGTAAAACATTTTCAGAAAAAAAGCTCAAACCTTTTTTAATAAAAAAAAAAAAAAAAATCACTTTCAAAATCTGAACGGCGCTACTCGGGAAATTTTTATCAAAAGGGAAAATTTCCGGGAAATACAGTGTTCAAATTTTGTAAATCTTCTCATTTGGGCTCAGAAAACCCGCCCAAACAGAATAGGGGGCGACAGGGACCCATTAAAAACTATGGGAAGATTGACCCAAACAAATTTTAAAGCGGGACAGTTAAAATACAGTAAAAAAAAGCAGAAAAAAAGCTGATTGGGTTTAGCTAGCGGGGCTTTGCAATCTTGCCAATCAGAATAGGCACAGTGACCCTTAAAACCTATGGGAGAAATTTTGACCAATCAAAATCAAAGGCAGAACAGTTCAAAATACAGTAAAAATTGCAGAAAAAACTGATTTGGTTTTAGCTGGGGGGCTATCCTGGCCTCAGAGCGCGAGCTACTTGTCCCTTTTAGTCTATGGCCCGATGGGGGGCAAAGATATCTCACTCCAGCGCCGTGCGGGAGGGGGTATATGAAAAAAAATTTTTTTTTTTTAGGTTCAAAATTATCTGAAAAAAAAGCTGAAAACCCTTTTATAAACATAAATCAATCAAATCCCTAACAACCTTCGTCGCCGGACCGGCGCTAATAAGGAATTGGGATATAGAGAATTTTCCCGGGGAAAACAGTAATTCAAATTTTTTAAATCTTCTCATTGGTCGGCAGAAACCAGCCAATCAAATAGGAGAACCTTTAAAACTATGGGGAAGATTTACCAATCAAAAAAAAGGGGGACAGTTCAAAAAACAGTAAAAAAGGCAGAAAAGAGCGATTGGGTTTAGCCCAGGCGAGCTATGAATCCACCAATCAATGTATGATCTATTTTTAAAGGGGGGAAAAGAAGGGCGCGATAGAAGGGGGGCCCTAAAGTTATTTCTGTCTATGGGAAAAATTTTTATACGTGATTGGGTTGGGGGGAAGAGGGGGTCGTCCCCGCTTAGCCAAACAACGGGTGAGCTACCTTTTTCTAGAGTTTTTATGGGGAAAAGAAATCAAGCGAGCTTGTTTGTGATTGGGTAAAAAAAAGAGACGCGGTTTTTGGCCAAAGGAGAGGAGCAACGCCTTATGGGTTTTTTTAATGAATCTGTAATAAAACTGAGTGCCCGAAATAAAAAAGTAAGACCACAAAGTTTTACCGAATTTTATATAAAATGATCAAAAATTGGGGGGAACGAAAAAAAATTTAGTTCAAAAAATTCATTTTTATTTCTTTATTTCGTTACAAAACCCATACTTTGTCATTGGCTAAGAAAATAAAAAAATAAAAATTAATTTATTGAATTAATATTTTTTTTTTTTTAGTGTTGGATCCATTTTTTTTGGGTCTGTTTTTGATGCGTGTTTGGATCCAGTTTCAACCCTAAAGGGACCCCCAAAAACGCATCAAACTGGCAGTTGGGTTTTATTTTCTTTTAAAGTAAAACACCATGTTCTTTCTGATGCGTCTTTCAGATCCGTTCAAGGAATTGTCATGTCAATTCTTGATCCGAAAGATGTAGCAGGCACCCTATTTAAAACTATATTGAGCATTTCCCCTGCAACAAAACCCCCAAGCACAACCTGCTGTTGATTTGTTGGATGCATTTTCCAGCACTTTTAGATGCTTTTTTTGATTCAAAACCGATCCAACACACAATGTGAATATACCCTAATACACACAAACAATGCTTTCCAGCAATCAATGAGTAAAACATTCTTTAAACAGGCTTTGGATTCTTATACTTACTAAAGTTTTAAAGTTTAATAGACAAAAGATATTTTTTTTAAAAATGAAGCCTAAAATAAAGGTAACTAAGAGGACATACATACATGCAATAACAGGCATTAAATAAAAGGGAGAAATAACAGAAAGCACCTAGCAGTTTTTATTTACTATTTTATCATTTCAAAACTTCAGTTCAGATTTCTAGAACTTCCATCAGTTCATTAGGGTAATTAGTTTGTCCTCACAGAGAGCTAAAAGAGGTTAATTGAACCTTTGGGTGTGAGTGGGAAATGTTGAGGTTGGATACACAAATCCTCATCCATCCTCTGAAGTAAAAAAAAATCCAGGGTTCATGTCACCCAATGGCCCTATATAAACCAGGACTAGCAATTTATGACTTTTGCTATAGATATTAACCATAATGTGGCTAGTGAAATGATAATATGATACCTGTCAATTATAACATTATTTATAGTGGCAAATACATTGCCTAAATATAAGTGGTACAATTTCCGATTCAAAACAGGTTTTATTAAAGATATCAGCAAAAACACAAAATACAGATCAGGGCACAGCATACCGGTAAATTTCTTCAGTAATCATACAGCACGTGTAGAAAGAGAAAGTAACTAACAGCTATTGTCTTGTATATTCGAGACACAGAAATATGTGCCAACATGTGCAATCATATGTGTGATAGAAAGAGAGAGGGCGGGGAGAGGGAGAAGGAAGGGAAGGAATAGGAAGGGAAGAAAAAGGGAGGGAGAAGTTCTACATCAGAGAAGAGCCTTCAGACAACAGCCAATGATTATACTAACAAAGTATTTAAAAGCCGAAATAAATTATTTGGCATTCAATGGAAGGACAGGACGATTCAGAGTAGATGTCACTACGCCCCCCAGAAGACGATGAGAAGTCCAGCTCCGCGGAGAAACCCCATCATCCGTCCACTAAGTATGGAAACAAAACCTATGCCGCCCTCTCTAAAGTGTACCTCTGAGTGGCCAAAAAAGAAGACCAAAAAGGATGAACAGGAAATAAACCACAAAAAAAAACAAAATCCGGACCCAGCAGCTGGCTCACCACCCCGGCCATGACCCTTTGTAAAAGCCAAGCGAGAGTCCAACTAGTGTTAGAGCGATTTTTATCGACCACAGATGAAATCGGCAAAAGGTTTTTATGAGATCGAAAGTTCCAGATCAATGCGTTAATTAAGTTAAATCTGTGCATCTTCTATTTAAGATCGACCTATTTTCGGCGTGTCCTGTAATTTTTTGGCGGCCAGCAAATCAGATAACAAATAGAGCAATGGTGAGATTGTGTCGACGTCTAGAACTGTGATGTTTATGGTTGCGATTCGGCTGGATAAATCACATGACCCTACCTCTACGTTTAACATTAGAACAGCGTTTCCAGTTTCAGCCCAATTGTCCTCTCAGCGTCTCATAGGGATAGGACCTCTTCCTGCCTGTGGCCAAACTAGCAGCAGCGAAATTAGTCTATTTCTGCACAGAAGAAAACCTCTACTATTAGCTGTGATCCTTCAATTTTTATATAAAATTAGGGATTTGAACATTTTTTTGTAGTTATCTAGAGAATTTTAAAGCAAATCACCACTGTAAAATTAACGGCGGTGGAGCGGGGGGGGTGCCCCCGCGGCGAACACAGACAAAGCTCTACTAAAGAACACTGGAAAATTCACCAAGACTTATATAGACATGTGTAGTGGAAAGTATCATTTCTTATTAAACAGTTTGCTATTGAAAAATATTTCCTGGATATTGGGCAGCCTTACTTATATTAGGATAAACATACATTTCTATAAACTGCAGGTCCCTTAGTTAGCTGCAAAACTCCACTTTTATTAACAGTATACATTTTCAGATAGTTGATCAACTTTACCCATTACACCTGAGACTGTTGAAATATATCCACCTTGCACTTAAATTACAAACCACAATCTAGTAGTCAGCACAGGTTGTTTGTTGCCCAAAAATACCGTGTAAGCTACGAAAACATCACAGTTACGTGTTTTTTTGACTTTTGCGCACTCACACTGTTCATTGACGCCCGCATCTACGTAAACTTAAAACAGCAATTCATATTCACCACAGGTGAATCTGAAAAGGTGGCAAAAAAAAACCGTTTATTATATCAAAACATAACAGTTGCGTGTTTTTTTGACTTTTGCGCACCCACACTGTTCGAATGACGCAGCATCTACGTAAATCATAAAACAGCAATTCTATAATTCACCACAGGTAGAAAATTGAAAGGTTGCAAAAAATACAGTTTATTATATCAAAACATAACATTTACTTGTTATTTTTTTGACTTTTGCGCACCCAGCACTGTTCATTTGACCGCAGCATCTACGTAAATCTTACAAACAGCAAATCTATATTCACCACAGGTGAATTGAAAGGTGCAAAAATACAGTTTTATTCAGTATCAAAACATAACAGTTTCTACGTGTTTTCTTTGACTTTTGCGCACACAGCACTGTTCATTGACGCGCATCTACGTTAAATCTTAAAACAGCTAATCTATATTCAACAACAGGTGAATTGAAATGTGCGAAAAAATAAGTTTATAATATCAAAACATAACAGTTACGTGTTTTTTTCGAACTTTTGCGCACCCAGCAACTGTTTATCTTATCGTGACGCAGCATCTACGTAAATCATAAAAAGAAAGCAATTCTATAATCACCAACAGTGAATTGAAAAGTGCAAAAAATACATTTATAATCCAACATAACAGTTACGTTTTTTTTTTGACGTTTTTGCGCACTCAGCACTGTTCCATGTGGACCGCAGCATCTAACGTAAAAATCTTAAAACAGCAATTTCTATATTCCACCAAAGGGAATTGAAAAGTGCAAAAAAAACAGATTAATTATATCAAAACAGTAACAGGTTACGTGTTTTTTGACTTTTGCGCACTCAGCACCTGTTACATTGACGCAGCATCATATCCTCCGAAATCTTAAACAGCAATTTCTATATTTTCACCACAGGTGAAATGAAAGGTGCAAAAATACAGTTTAATTATATCCGATCAAACAAACATTTACTGTTTTTTGACGTTTTTGCCGCACCCAAGCACTGTTCATGACGCATCAATCTACCGTAAATCTTAAAACACAATTCTATATTCACCACAGGTGAATTGAAAGTCAAAAAAATACAGTTTGTTATATCAAAACCATTAACAGTTTTACGTGTTTTTTGACTTTGCGCACCCAGCACTGTTCATGACGCAGGCTTCTACGTAATCTTAAAAACAAAATTCTTATTCACCACAGGTTAGAAATGAAAGTGCAAAAATCAGTTTTATATATCAAAACTTTACAGTTACTTGTTTTTGACTTTGCGCACTCAGCACTGTGCGAATTGACGCAGCCACTAACGATAAATCTTAAAACACAAATTCTATGATTCACCACACAGGTGAATTGAAAAGGTGCAAAAAATACAGTTTATTATATCAAACGATAACAGTTACGTGTTTTTGTTGACTTTTGCGCACCAGACTGTTTCATTGGACGCAGCCATCTACGTAAATCTAAAACAGCAAGATCTATATTCACAACAGTGAATTGAAAGGTGCAAAAAATACAGTTCAATAAAAACCACACAACACATAAAAACACGTTTTATAAATCCTAAATCTCACTCAGCACTGTTCATTGACGCAGCATCTACGTAACTTACAACAGCAATTCAAAATACACACACAGTTGAAATGTAAAGGGTGGAAAAAAACAGTAAATACTAGCCAAACATAACAGTTACGTGTATTAAAATACATTTGCGTCACCCACACTGTTCATTTGACGCATCATCAACGTAAAATCTAAAACAGCAATTCTATAAACCACCACAGGTGAAATGAAAGTGCAAAAATACAGATTTTATTAATCAAAACAAACAGTTACGTGTTTTTGACTTTTGCGCACTCTAGGCACTGTTTCATTGACGCAGCATCTACGTACCTCATAAAAACCAGCAATTCTATAATCACCACAGGAGAATTGAAGGTGCAAAAAATACCGTTGTTATTATATCAAAACAATTAACAGTTGCGTGTTTTTTTGACTTTTGCGCTACCCAGCACCTGTTCATTGACGCAGCATCTACGTTAAATATACCCCCCCCCTTTTTAAAAAAAAAAAAAAAAAATACAGCGCATTCTATATTCCACCACAGGTGAATTGAAAAGTTCAAAAAATACAGTTTATAATAAAAAAACATAACATTACGTGGTTTTTTTTTTGACTTTTGCGCACCCAGCACTGTTCATCTGACGCAGCTTCTACGTAAATCTTTAAAACATCAATTCTATGTATTCACCACAGGTGAATTGAAAGGTGCAAAAAAAAACAGTTAATTATAATCAAAACATAACGTTTTACGTGATTTTTGACTTTTGCGCACTCAGCACAGTTCATTGACGCAAGCATCAAACGTAAAACTTAAAACACAGCAATCTATATACACCCACAGGTGAATTAGAAAGGTTCAAAAAAAATACAGTTTATTATATCAAAACATTACAGTTACGTGTTTTTTTTGACTTTGCGCAACTCAGCACAGTTCATCTGACAGCAGCAATCTACATTAATCTTAAAACATCAATTCCGTCTACTTCACCACAGGTGAATTGAAAAGGTGCAAAAAATACAGTTTATTAATAATCAAAAACAAACAGTTACCGTGTTTATTTTTTGACTTTTTTTGCGCAAGCCCAGCACCTGTCATTGGACCATGCATCCTACGTAAAATCTTAAAACAGCAATTCTATATCACCACAGGTTAACTTGAAAGGTGCAAAAAATAACAGTTTAATTATATCAAACATACAGTTACGTGTTCTTTTGACTTTTGCGCACTCAGCACTATTCATTGACGCAGCATCTACGTAAATCTTAAAACAGCAATTCTATATTCACCACAGTTGAATTGAAAGGTGCAAAAAATACAGTTTATTATATCAAAACATAAGAGTTTATTGTTTTTGACTTTTGCGCACCCCACACTGTTCATTGACGCAGCATCTCCGTAAATCTTAAAACAGCAATTCATATTCACCACAGGTAATTGAAAGGGCCAAAAAATACAGTTTATTATATCAAAACATAAACATTATGTGTTTTTTTGACTTTTGCGCACCATCACTGTCATTATGGACGCAGCTTCTACGTAAATCTTAAAACAACAATTCTAATATTCACCACAGGTGAATTGAAGGTCAAAAAATACAGTTTATTAGATCAAAACATACAGTTACGTGTTTTTGACTTTTGCGCACTCAGCACTGTTTCATTGGACGCAGCATCTACGTAATCTTAAAATAGCAATTTCTATATTCACCACTGTTGAAATGAAAGGTGCGAAAAAATACCGTTATAAAAATACCAAAACATAACAATACGTGTTTTTGGCTTTGCCCAGTTCCAGATTTGATGAAGACACCTGCAGTTTAATTTGAATCCAGCAATTTTGTTTTTGACATTAGAGGGATTTGAGAAATAGCTGTGATTTGCCGTCTTTTAGATAAGAACTTTCCAAAACTATTCCATATCCTTCTCAAATTTTTTTATTTTTCTGACAACATGGAGCGAAATGCAGGTGGTAAGCGAGCAAAGAGGGGGTAGCACAGGGGAGGTAGAGTTACGAGAGAAGTGCTCCTTCCAGTGCTGGGAACAACACGCATGCCTAGCGTATCGTCAGTGTGCAGGACCGTCAGGCCCTGTCATCGCTGGGTCTGGGCCCCTGTGAAATCTAAGTAACGAACATCGTCCGCCAATCTGTCCTTCAGTGGGTTAATGCCAACCTGCATCTAGCAGCATAATTAACCTCGTCGTCCTCGCAGTCACGGCCACAAATGTCGTCATCAGCATCTCAGCATCCGCCAACATGAAGCAGCCAAATGTCCAACTCTAGTGTACCCACCACTGTGGATGAATCCATTGTCTTGAAGAACACTACTTTGATGACAAAATGGCGGTGGGTCCAGAAAGGCATGTTAAAAGATCAAGAGGATGATTTAGTCTGCTCTGCACGCCCATTTACTGATGCCATCAGAGGGAGGTGAAGGAAACCGGTTCATCGGCGGGACGAAAATCCCTGGCGGTCGCAACGCCGTTGCAGTGCCCCATTGCTTGTAGCCCGCAGCTTCTGGATGCAGAAAGTCAGGACTAGTGTGAGCGATTGCATTGCTATCGAGATCGATCGATAGTCGAAGTCGGGGCCCGCTAACGAAGAAGGGTTTTTCGGATAGTGAGCAATCGATTAAGCCGATTAACCATTGAAAAGTCCTATGGAGAGCAATAAACACCTTCATTATTACACCAAACAGGCTGAGAAGCTGAAATTAACATCCACTAACATTCAAATGGATTACGACGGTCCCCTACATCTAGGCAACACCTTAGGTTTTATAAAAGTCACAGAAAAAAAGTCACAGTACCATTTTTCTATCCCTGTCATTACCACAGCCTGAACCCTTAAACCTGCATCCACCACAAATTAGAAAAGTGCCAGAAGGCAGTAATGATTTGAACCAACAGTGTTACGTGAACTGGAACCATTGAATATCCCTGTCCCCCTGGAACGCCAGCATGAGCCCCAAACCTGCAGACCCCCACATTTAAACATGCCGCAAAAAGGAGCTTTCAAACCACCATTTTAGTTTTCACTGGACATTGACTATAACCTGTTCCTGGGCCCACAGCATGGAGCCCCCAAAACCCTGCATGACCCCCAACATTTAAAAAGTCCGAAAAAGGAGTCCTTTTATCAACCACCATTATTTAGTTTCACTGGACATTGACTATACTGTCCCTGGGCAACAGCATGAGCCCCAAACCTGACATGACCCCACATTTAAAAAGTGCCGGAAAAAGGATGTCTTTCAACCACCATTTTAGTTTCCACTGGAAAACATTGACTATACCTGTCCCAGTACCACAGCCATGAGCCCCCAAACCTGCATGACCCCCACATTTAAAAAGAGCCCAAAAAAGGAGTCTTTCCAACCAACCATTTTAAGTTTTTCACTGGACATTGACTAATACCTGTCCTGGGCCACAGCATGAGCCCCAAACCTGCATGAACCCCCACATTTAAAAAGTGCGGCAAAAAGATTCTTCAACCACCATTTTAGTTTCACATGGACATTGACTATACCTGGTTCCTGGGCACACATGAGCCCCAAACCTGCATGAAAAACCCCCCACATTTAAAAAGTGCAGGAAAAGAACCTTTCATCCACCATTTAAGATTGAACTGGACATTGACTATACCCTGCGTCCCTGGGCCCACAGCATGAGCCCCAAACCTGCAGACCCCCACATTTAAAAGTGACGGAAAAAGGATCTTTCAACGCACCATTATTAGTTTCATCACTGGACATTGACTATACCGTCCTGGGCCACACATGAGCCCCAAACCTGCATGACCCCAACACTATTTAAAAAGTGACCGGAAAAAGGAGTCCTTTCATCCCACCATTTTAAGTTTTCACTGGACATTGACTATTACCGTCCTTGGCCACAGCATGAGCCCCAAACTGCAATGACCCCGCCACATTTTAAAAGTGCCGGAAAAAAGGATTCCTTTCAAACACCATTTTTAAGTTTCACTGACATGTGACTATACCTGTCCTGGCCAACAGCATGAGCCCCAAACCTGTCATGACCCCCACATTTAAAAAGTGCCCGAAAAAGGATCTTTCAACCACCATTGTTATTTCACTGACATTGACTATACATTGTCCTGGCCCACGAGCACTGAGCCCCAAACCTGCATTGACCCCGCACATTTAAAAAGGCGGAAATAGGATCTTTCAACCACCATTTTAGTTGTACCTGGGACATTGAACTATACCTGGCCTTGGGCCACAGCATGAGCCCCAAACCTGCCTGACCCCCACATATTAAAAAGGACGGAAAAAGGAGTCTTTCAACCACCATTTTTAGTTTCAACACTGGACATTGACTATACCTTCCTGGGCCACAGCAATGAGCCCCAAAAACCTGCATGACCCCCACATTTAAAAGTTGACGGAAAAAAGGAGTCTTTCAACCACCATTTTAGTTTCACTGGACATTGACTATACCCTGTCCATGTGCCCCCAACAGCATGAGCCCCACAACCTGCATGACCCCCACATTTAAAAGTGACGGAAAAAGAAGTCTTTCAACCATCCATTTTAATTTCACAACTGGACATTGACTATACCCTGTCCTGGGCCACAGCATTACCCAGGCCCGGATGTTACAGTGGGTGCGGTAAAGCCCAGCTGGCGTCCGTCATCCTATTAACACGCATGTTTAAAGATGCCCTGATGACGCAGCAACGAAAACTTGGTCCGTGCTGAAGCAGAGTGGCGGAAGCGGAAGGTGATAACTCCAGCCTTCCTCTGTACAACAGTAATAAATACCCTGGTTAGCGCTTGCCCTCCGTATAGTTTGAGGACCAATTGGAGGCTTCACTTGGAATACTGGTGTTAACGCCTCCTGTTTTACACCCAGGTGCCCTTTATCTTGCATTTCTATTTCTCATTTTAACTCAACGTGCTGAGGAAAGGTCTCTGTAGCTTTGATTCTCGTGTCTGGTGCTCCATACTCCATGTTTTCTCCTGAATAACCTACATCTTGGTCAAGTTTTCCTGTATCTCCCTTGTACAATTCATAGGAATTATTTTAACAGCTATTTGTACATTTAAGTTTTTAGTACTTATAAATTCTAGTAAACCCATTTTTAAAATAGGATGGAATCCCACCATTGTTCTTTGTTTTTCTCTTTTTTTTCATTGTAATTAAAAGGTTGTGTCTCAATACAGGGATTTGAATAGCTATGTTAAAGAACTGTGCAAAAACAGAGTCAATTTTATGCAATATGTGGTCCATTAACAGTGGTCCTAACCTATTCCCGTTTTTCTGACGAGCACCATCACCCTTGGAGCCACTCTTGACAATTGTGCAGAACAAATGCTGTTAGAAACCAACATTTTTTAGAAATAGGACCTGTAGTATAGCTGCATGTCTCAGCAAAATGCCCCCAAAAATTCCAAAGCATGACCCTTGAGCCCATTCATTGGTCAATGTGAAGAACAACTGTCTGTTAGAAACAACATTTTTAGAATAGGACCTGTATATAGGCTGCATGTCACAGCAAATGCCCCCAAAAAATGTCAAAGCATGACCCTTGAGCCCACTTTGGTCAATTGTGAAAAAAAATGTCTGTTAGAAACAACATTTTTAGAATAGGGACCGTATATTAAGCTGCATGTCACAGCAAAATGCCCCCAAAAAAATTCAAAGCATGACCCTTGAGCCCTTTGGGTCAATCTGTGAAGAACAAATGTCTGTTAGAAACACACATTTTTTATAATAGGAACCTGTAGTATTGCTGCATTTCAAAGCAGCATGAACCCAAAAAAATTATAAAAAATGACTTCTCATCCACTGTTATAAAATTGTGAGGGAGAAATGCCACATAGAAAAGCCACATTTCATCACAAGGACCATAATTAAGCTGTATCTCACATGCAACAAGACCACAAAAAAAAATTAATAATATACTTCCTCAAGCCACGTATTAAAAAATTGTGAGGGAGAAAAGCACTTAGAAGTCACATTCTGTTTCCAAAGAACCATATTAATTGCTGATCTCACAGTCAACATGACCACAAAACCCAATGACAATGCGAAAACTACTTAAGATAAAGTGAGTAAATGGAAAACGGTGTTGTCATGAAACCTTGCTGTCTTTACAGTCTCCTCACAGCAAAACCATCAAAATGAACTGTTTGGAAAAGAGAATAAAAATTGCAGTAAGAAATGATCATTTTAAAAAAAAGTTTTCAAGAGGACCATT
This sequence comes from Phyllomedusa bahiana, assembly GCA_025379985.1. Lineage (NCBI taxonomy): Eukaryota > Metazoa > Chordata > Amphibia > Anura > Hylidae > Phyllomedusa > Phyllomedusa bahiana. The sequence continues at coordinate 26,918 of JAODAL010049038.1, forward strand.
TCTGTTTGAAAAGGAATGTGAAGTAGACCGGCAACTAATCGGTGACCTCGGCAATTGGGGCCACAACATCATCAGAGATCCATGCCTGATTCATCTTGATGAAAGTCAAACGATCCACATTATCTGTGGAAAGCCGGATGCGTTTGTCTGTAATGTCTCCTCCAGCTGTGCTGAAGGTCCGCTCAGATATGACGCTGGCTGCTGGGCAGGACAACACCTCTATGGCGTGACGAGCCAGCTCGGGCCATTCGTCCATTTTGGATACCCAGAAGTCTATTGGGCCCGGGAACACATGCAAAAACATCGGTGTTGAGACGCAGATAGTCGTGCACCATGATCTTAAGCTGATCTCTGTGTGTTGGATGTGTGCCCTGCATTGCATGCGTTGGTGAGGTGGTAAACAAAGATTGCCAGAGGTCACCCATTAGGCTTCTGCCACCTTGCCTGCTGCTGCCGCTACGCCTACTTGGCACTCTACTGCTGTCACGTCGCTGATGTTGTTCCACCGTGACATTTGGGGAACGTGAAGCAGACGCAACAGATGTCTCCAGTTGATCAATCAGCAAGTCTCCATTTCCTCATTTTAATCTCTATTTGGGTGGGTGGAAGGAAAGTGCTGATTTTTGTTTTGTACCGGGGATCCAGAGGGTGGCCACCCAGTAACTGTTGTTCATTTGATGGCCTTAATGCGAGGATCATGTTTGGGGGAAATGGAGCATCCAAGCACTCATGTGAGAGATGGAGCCTTGATTTCCCAAGCCTCTGGGTCGAGGGGCACTAGCAAACTGATCTTCCTCATCTTCCTCCTCCGCCTCAAAGTCGCGCCAACCTCTTTCCAAGGCAGGGACGTCGGTAACATCGGTGTCTAGGAATACCTCCTCCTCCTCCTCCGCTGCCTCCGGCACAGCTTCAACACAGCCCTGGCTTGCCTGAGATGATGCACCCTGAGAGCTGATGCGCCACCTTGCACTAGCTCTGGACCCCGAACCACTGCCTAATGAAGACCGATGAAATTGTGAAACTGTCGGGCCTTGTGGATTTGACGGAGAGAAAGGCTCCGTGTCCGCATCTGTGTCCGTCTCCTCCTCCGTCGCTGGCGGGACCTGTTGTTTCAGAGTGTCCAACGATCGTTCCAGAACTAAGATCACCACAATGCTCATGCTGACAAGGGCATTGTCCGCACTGACCATTTTGGTGGCTTCTTCAAAACTGGCAAGGATGGTGCAGAGCTCTTTCACCTGCCTCCACTCTCGGTGGTTCAACACCCCGAGGTCCGTACCGCTGCTTGTCAGGCCATGTGTCACTTCGTACTGCGTAATGGCATTGCGCTGCTGCCACAATCGCTGGAGCATGTGGAGGGTGGAATTCCAGCGTGTTGCCACGTCAACAATGAGACGGTTTGACGGGAGGCCGAGCTGACGCTGCAACGCAGCCAGGCGGGATGAAGCAGGGTGCGAACGGCGGAAGTGCGAACTCAGACCTCGAGCCTCTTCACAGGCAGTCCCAGACCCGGTAGCTCTTTAGAAATTTCTGGGCGACAAGGTTCATGACATGTGCCGGCAAGGGGGTTTTCCCCCTC
>JAODAL010049039.1:0-28496 GCA_025379985.1 Phyllomedusa bahiana
GGGGAGAGGGGTTATGTAATTAATTTCTTAATGCCGTAAAAAAAGTGCTTCATTTGCGCATATTCAAATTGGCAGGGGTGGGGGAACCTTCCTCAGAAGATCAGACAGGGGAAAGGGAAATTTCCACTCGCATGAATGTGGGGTTTGCCAGAAGGGGGCACGTTTTGGAGCTGCCCAAAAAAATTGTTCTGGGTATACCGACGAATAAGGGGTTGTCGGGAAAGGGGAAAACAACGGGCCCTTCAGGTCTATCAGGCCTCAGTGGCTTGGCCTTCGGATGATCAAAAGATGTTTTCGTGCAAAAGGGACTTTTCCCAAATCAATCCAAAACTAATAGTCCCGGGGCCCCAGGGGAGAGTTTTTTAGGAGGGGTAGCGCGGGCGATATGAAACCAAAACTTCCCCGGGGGAAAATGGATCAATCTACAAATCTAGCAAGGCCGCGGCCAAATAAAAAAGTCGGCATTCAGGGAGACCACGCCACCCCAAGCTTAGGCAGAAACACCTACATCGACTTCGGGCGGGGGGGGGAGAGCCCAATGAAGTCACTAAAGGTAGGGATTCCCTTTGCCCCAAAAGGCTTTCGGGATGAAAAGGAATGTTTTAAGAAGGTACAACATTTTTGGGAGGAGGGAAATTTTTCAGTATGTTCATCCTCCCAAAAACCAGGGAAGTCACGCTGGGAAAAGCCGGCAGTGGGGATCCTGAAAAGCAAGGGGAAAAAATTTTTAGTTTCGAACAACTTGAGGGTCAGGGGAAAAAAAAATCCCGGGTAGGAAAATACATTAGAAGGAAGCGGAAAGAAAAATTTCCCCCTTTAAAGAATATCAATGCCCCCCGGGTCCATTTGTTGTGAGAATAAATTTTTTGACCTTTTCCTATCGTGTGATTCAGAGATTGTTTTTTCGGACCATTGTGCTTTAATTAGTAAGAAATTTTTTATCCATCAATCCTTTTTTGTTTGTGAAAAATATCAAAATTTCTGAAAAATTTTGGGAAAAAATTTCGTTTTTTAAAGTTGCAAAAATTTTCTGCTTTCAAAAAAGATAAATTTTTTCACCAAAAATATTTTATAATGCATCTACCTATGTCCACTATAGTTGGCCCCATTTTTTAAATGTCTTTTTTTTATTTATGAAATTAGAGGGCTTAGAAATTTATTAGTAATTTCTCACATTTTTTCAAAAAAAATTTGCAATCTGAGAAAATAGACCCCCCAACGTATTTAAAACACTATTTAGGAAGTTTGATAACCCTTTAGTATTCACAGAAATTAAAGCAAAGATGAGGTGAAATTTAAAATTTCCTTTTTTTTCAGATTTTCATATTTATCCATTTTCACGGAATCGGTAAATGGATAGGTAAATGCAATTAAATCAATTCCCCCCGGTCTGCTGTTTTCGAGATATCCATTTGTTTCCCCCGTGATTATTTGGTCAAACCCTAAACCCAGAAAAGGAGGAGCACTACTATACTCTGGGGGGCTCATTTTCAATACGATTTTTTTTTAGGGGCCCTTTAAAGGGTTTGGGGGGCCCTAAGGTGCCTAAAACTTAAAAAAACCCCATAAATAACGCATATTGGAAATACACCCCTTAAGGAAAAAAAATCCCGGGTGCCTTGGTATATAGACCCCATTGGTATTTACAAATTTTTTTTTTAGCATAAGGCTATAAAAATAAAATTTTTTTTTTTCCAATAATCTGCAATTTTAGTTTAAAAATGTTTCTATTAAAGGAAAACCCTGGAAAAAGAACCCCCTAAAACTTTGTTAAGCAATTTCTTCCAGTTCCCCCCAATCCCCCTTCATTGGGTGTAAACTGCTGTTTGGGCACATGGGGGGGTTTATAAGGGAGGGAGCGTATTTGGCTTTTGGAACGCAGATTTTTGGTGGGGCCGTCGTTTTTGAAAAGCCCCAAAGAAACAGAACAGGCAAAACTTCCAGAAGTCGCCCCATTTTGATTAAAACCCAATCGGGGTCTCATCTAGGGATGTATTCTGCTTTTTAGGCACACAGGTTTTCCCTAGTTTTTTTTTAGCATTGGACAATGAAAAGGGGGGGGGAAACGAAAGTTCGGTTTTGTTTTTTGATTTTTCAATTTTACGCATTCCCCGTGAGTGTAAAATGATGTGATAACTTTACAGGGGGTTTACAATTCAATGATACAGTTTTTATATAGTTTTTTTGTTTTTTTTATTTTAAAACCATAGAAATACGTCTAAAAAAAATTGGTTTTTATGTTGTCCAAATTCTGACGCCTTTAACTTTTTATTTTCTGGTGAGGCTGTGTAGGGGCTTGTTTTTTGCGGGTGATTTGAAGTTTTTATTGGTCCCTTTTATGGGGTGCTATGATGCTATGTGAGATGTTTTGAAAAAATTAAGCAATTTTGGAGTTTTTTTTTATTTTTATTTTTTATAGCGGTCACTGTACGGTATTAAGACTGGTAGTTTATCAGCAGTTAATTGATTACACTGATACCAATTTTTATATTTTTTTATTTTTTTACTGCTTTTATACAATAAAAACACTTTTTTTTTCAACCGGGGGAAAATACGTTTTTGCAACGCCATGTTGAGAGCCCTAATTTTACATTTTTCGTGTTGGGGGCGTGTAGGGACTTGTTTTTGCGAGATGAGTTGCGTTTTTTTTAGTATATTTTTGGGGGGAAAGGCTTTTTGATCGCTTTTAAATCCCTTTTTTGGAGGCCAGGGTGAAGAAAATTCTGCAATCCTAGTAGTGTTTTTTATTTTTATTTTTAAACAGGGTCACCCCGCGTTCCGTGACAAGTTAGCTTTACTCTTTGGTCGTACGATTATGGGTTACCCTATTTTTATAGTTTTTTTATGTTGAAGCACTTTTAAAAAAAAAAGAAAAGTGTTTTTTGTGGTAAAACAATTATTTAGCTCACTATCTTCTGAGAGCATACATTTTTTATTTTTAGTATACAGAGCTGTAAAAGGACTTTTTTTTTTCAAAATGACTGACGTTTTAATTGGTACAACTTTGGGTTTCTAGGGTTTTTTATTGCTTTTTTTCCATTTTATGGCGGGGGTGAACATAATTTAATTCTGTGATTTTTTTTTTTTTTTTTTTACGCCGTTTACCGTACGGGTTAATTAACATGAAGATTTTAGGGCAGGGTTTTTTGTTAGCAAGCGGCGAAATATGGGTACTTTTTTTATTTTTTTTTTTTTTGGGCGATTGGGTTTGAAAGGGGGAAAAGGGCGGTGTCGTATTTTATTTTATTTTTCGTGTTTGTGTTTTACTTGTTTGTCACTTTTTTCACTTTTTCACGTTATTTTTTTACATTTCCCCATAGGGGATTTGAATGAGAGATCTTTTAGATCTCTCATTCAATAGGAATCGTACATAGCTTGTTGCTATGACTGGTTCCCTATGGTAACTGTCATCCAGGGGACACCCGGGCCGGGCCGCCATCGTGACGACACAGACAACCCGGAAGGCATTTTGCCTCCGTGCTGTCTGTAGGGACAGGAGCTGCACGGATCGGGCGAGCCGTGCGCTGCTCCCGCCGACAGAGACGCAGGAGGACCCGATCTCCTCTGCGTCTCTCTTAGTTATTGCGACCTGAGGTCGCGATAATTATGGGGTTTTTAACCGCCCCCCCCCCCCCTGGGGTGCTCGCGGGGCGGGGCCAACGCGGCGGGATGTCAGCTGTAATATACAGCTGACGCCCCGCGCCGATCGCGCGAACTTTGCTTTAGAGTATCCATACGTCCAGGTGCGTAAACCCCCAAACCACCTGGACGTATGGATACGCCCAAGGTCGTGAAGGGGTTAAGTACAGATTAGTGTGCCAACAATACACAATAAAAAAACGAAAATGTGTGAAATGTGAAATGTGAATGGTGTAAAACAAATTTCTAAAAAAAACAATAAAAAAAAAAAAATCTGCAGTAATTTATTTGTAAACTCAAACTTTGCCCCCAAAAGTACAACTTCTCCTGTGTAAAACAAGGTCTCACACAACCGCATCAAGTTAAAACGGTTATGACTGTTGAAATGGAAGGAGGCAAAAACTAAAAAAATGTGCTGGTCATTAAGGCCTTTTCAGGCCTGAGGCTTAAGGGGTTAAGGCATCAATGTATCTGAGGGACATGTTATAGAGAATCTTATATGTCATTGTTAGCCGCTTGAACTAAATGCGCTGGGCAATGGGTAGCCAGTGAAGAGATTGGCAGAGGGGAGAGGCAGAGGAGAAGCGAAGATAAGCTGGGCAGTGGAGTTGAGGATGGATTGAAGAGGAGCAAGAGTACTAGATGGTGGAAGACAACTGCCTTATAGATTAGATTTTGCATTGGGCTCAGAAGCTTCTAGTTATGCCTTTAGTCTCTGTCATCAACATGGATCCTATGGTGATCTATGGTTTTGTTTTCTGGAAGATGTGTTACTATTGTGATATAGCCATATGAGACCATTCTTAGCGTATAGTGTTATTGACGTTGGATGCAAAGTTATATCTAAGAAATGGCAGCTACATCACTACATAATACATTAGAAAGTAAAAAGACCCTAAAAAGTGACAGTGTTGATTAGAATTACAACTGAAAACAGTATCAATAGAGCCTTCTTCAAGAGTACAGCTATAGGGGTTGAGCTGTTTCAGTCACACATGGGCACTGGTGGTCAAATAGGGCCTAAGGTCTCTCTGTCACAAAAGAAGACAACTGTATTATTAATCGCGAACGTAGATCATGGGCCTTGTTACAGATTTTGCATTAGGCTTAGTAGCTTCAGGTTATCCATCTTTGTTCTCCACCCTTATCATAGGACTCAATGCTGATCTTTGGTTTTGTGGAAGATGCAAATGTTACTGTTGTGATAGAACCATTAAGAAATGGGGAGCACTGTTTGGGAGATCACTACATAATACATTAGGAGGTAAAAAAAACAACTAAAAATGGACAATGTTAAATAGAATTCCAACTGAGAAGAATACCAATAGAATCTTGTTTAGAGGCATAGATATAGGGTGAGAGCTGTTTTATTCACCCACAGGCCCTGGTCCTCAAGTAGGGCCAAAGGCCCCTCTGCTACATAAGAAGACATTAGTATTATAAATGGTGTGAGCAATGTTACAGATATCACATTGGGCTCACGAGCTTCTACTTATCCCTTTGTTCTCCACTATCACAACTGTATCCTATGCTGATCTATGGTTTTGTTTTTGCGGGAAACTTTTAAAGAGTTGAAAATTTTGGCTGCTGTGTTTGGGGGCCATGCGTTTTGGGAAACTGGGGAAACCTAGGGCCCACCAGAGGAATTTTTTTTTCCCCACTTTCCCTCGCGCCCTCCGCCAGTTTTTTGGCCCGGTGTCCTGCCCCGGGTCCGCCCCAACTTTTATCGACCAATGTGATGACATCATCACACAAAACCCCCAAGAGGGAAAGTGCGGGGGCTTTTTGGGACTTTCTCACCAAATTGAAAGCAGGACACCGGGGGTGAACATAAAGGGTTTTTCACATGGCGTTTTTTCTTTTTTTTCCTTTGTTAACACCCCGCTTTTTAGACCCCTTCTCGGGGACCGCAGGAGGACCCAGAAAAAGGGGGAAATCTAAAAAATTTAAAGGGGAGTGAGTTCACTGGGGGTCTATGAAAAACGCAGCGGGGGTTCAAAATATTATTAAGTTTTTTAAAAAGCCCATTGTTTGGGGGGGGGCGCTGTAAATTAAAAGGGGGTTACATAATAACTTAAGTCAAAACGAGTACAATGAAAAAGTGATTAATAAAAATTTGGGTTCCCGACAGGGGGAGAGAGGACCCCTTAACCTCAAAGGGCTTAAAATTCAAAAGGGGAGGGGGGGAAAAAAAGACAAGGGGGTGAGGGGAACCCAAGTTTAAAAAAGGAATTATGACAGCAAGATTAAGGTGGGTTTTATAGGAAAACCCTTTGAAAAAATTGGGTTTTTCAGGTTGTTTTTTAAAGCGGTAAAAGGGTGGAGGAGAGTCTGATGTTTTTTTGGGGTGAGGGCCCAAGATTTGTGGGTGAAGCAGGGGAGAAGTTTTGGGGACGGTTGTTTTTTGGAGGGGGCTAAATTAAAAGGGTTGGGGACCCGGGGAAAAGAAAGGCCCCTTTTAGAGGAGCGGAGTTTGGGTTTTTGGGAAGGGGAAGATATTTTGGAAAAAATTAGGGCGGGGGATTTTTAGGGGAAGGGAGAGAGGAAATTTTGGAGACCCCTTTTTAGGTCAGGGTTAGAAAGGTTTGGGAAATGAATTTGCGGGCCCCCAAATGGAATTTCCAAGTGAAGGGATTGGCAGAGGGGGGGAGGGGAAAAAGGGGGGTGGGAGGGGGAGAGAGGGGGGGAAATAAGAGGGCAGCAGGGTTTTAAGGATGGATTGGGGGGGGGAGCGGGGTTTGCTAGCGGGGGGGCCAAAGGGAGAAGGAGGGTTCAGTAGTCAAAGGGGGAGTGAAAAGGGGCATGGACCAGCTTTTTTGTAGTGCTTTAGTTGGGGAAAGGGAGGGATGCGAGAGTTTTTTTTCAGGTGGAGGTGGCAGGCAAGGGTTGGGTTTGGATGTGTGGTTTGAAAGGGATATGGGGGAATCTAGGATTACCCCAAGGAGGGGATTTTGGGGAACGGTGGAGTGAAAGCCTTTTTTTTGCTGAGATGGGAAGATCCCGGGGGCAGGGGTATGGGTTGGCCCGGGGAAAAAAGATATGATTTTCTTTTTTTCCCCCCAAAATTTTGTTTTAGGAACGTAAATGAGAAGAAGGGGGAGATGGGGGAAACTTGGAACCTTTCAGCGACCCGGGGGAAAAGTAATAGAAGTGCCCTCGGGCCCGGGAGATGTAGATTTTGGGATCGTCGGGCCATAAAAGGTGGTAATGAAACCCGGGTGTGAGGCTATGAGCTGACCGGGGCCCAAAAAGTTTTAAAATAAAAAAAGGGGAAAAGGACCCAGGAGGGCCCCCAAAAGGGACACGGGAAAAACCAAAAAAGGATAGGGCCGGGGGGGGGGAAAGGTTTTGGAGCGAGAATTGAGAGACACTGAAGGCCCCCGTTCAGTAAAGGAAACGAGGAGTCCAGGAAAGACCAAGCCCGGGGATGCGGGGGAGGGGGAGGGATTTGTAGCAGGAGGGAAGGGTGGGACAGTGCCAAAGGCAGAGGACATTTCCTAAAGGAGGAACACAGAGTAGGGGCTGAGGCTTTTAGCATTTTTAGGTATTGGTGCCCTTTGGGGTTAGGGGGGTTTTTTGGGGTAGATTTGGGGGGGTCGGAAACCAGTTTGTATTTGGGTTAAAGGGAAAGATTTTGGAAGAGGTGGGGGGAACGGGCTGAAGATAGACGGGCCCCCTTGGGGATTTTGGAAGAAAAAGGGAGCAGTGGGGTTGGGGGCGATATTTTAAACAGAGAGGAGGGGTGGGGGTTTTTTTTTTAAGGTTTTGGGAGTGATTTTTGGTTTTTTAAAAAGGCGGAAGGGGGGGGGAAATCCAGGGGTTTAGTGTGGGGTTTTGAAGAGATGGGGTGGGGGCGGGGGTTTATAGAAGCACGGGGTAGGGATAGGTGGGATGGCAGTGGATCAAGACTACATTTTTTGGGGGTTGGATTTGGACAGTAAAAAAGGAAAGGGGCCTTGTTATGAGTGACCCCTGGAGAAGCAAGGTTTAAGGGGGGAAAAGCAGTTTTTCAAGGGTTTTTGGGGGGGGGGTGGTTTGGGGGCTGGGGTGAAGCTTTTTTCTGATGTGGTTGATCTTTTGAAGGGAAGTTGAAAGGCAAAGGGTTTTTCTACTGAAAGGAGGGATTTGGGGGGCAGGTTTCTGGGGGACAGAGAAAGAGAGTTGAAGGTTTTGAATAATTTTTCCTTGGGGGTTGGGGGGACATGGAGGATATGAGAGTGGGGGAAAAGTTTTGTTTGGCTGTGGTGATGCAGATTTTTTAAATTTTTTATGGGGAAAACTTTGGGGAAAGGGGGTTTGGCCCCTCATTTTGTTTAGTGGATTCCCGTGTTTCCAGGGGGGGTCTTTATTTGGGGTTCTGTTGTGTGTGAAGGGGCGACTGAGTCAAGGGGGGGGGGGGGATGGGGTTGTGTGGGTTTTAGAAAGTGGTGTGGGTGCGTCTGGGGCATTAAATGAGGGATAGTTGAAAAAAAGGTTTCAAGGGAGTCAGGGGGAGTGAAAACGGTTGGGGCTTTGTAGGTTCCCTGCAGGGTCGTACTGGTATTGGGGACGGAGGGGTTTGGTTTGGGGGGGGAGATTTTGGGAGGGAAAGGGGAGAGGTTTTTGGGGGATATGGGGTGGGGGGAGTTTGAAGAAGTCAGATTGGGGGGGCCCGAGGGGGTGGGAAAATGAGGGTCTGTTGTGTCCCTCTTTTTGAGTGGCTCCTGGGGGTCCCACTGGGGGGGAAAGGGCCCAAAAGGGAAAGGGGCAAAAATGAAAGGAGTTTTTTTTGGGAAACGGTGGGGGGTTGGGGCCCTTTTGGGGTGTTTGAAGTCTCCCCTGATGATAGTGGGGATGTCGGTTTGGGAAAAAAAGTGGGGGGGAAGCCAGGGGAAACAAAGTGGTCAAGAAAAGGGAGTGGCCCGGGCCCCGGTGGGGGGGGGGGAGACAACAACCCCTTGGGGGGTTGGAGGGGGCGTAGATGCGGACGATGTTACCTCAAAGGAGAAGAGTTTTGAGGGAAGGGGGAGGGGAGGCCGGGGACAAAGGACGGTTTTTCAGACCCGGGGGGCCGGGCACCCCCACCATGCTTTGGGGTTACCCAGGGGAGGAGTGTGGGTAAAATTGGAGGGCCCCCCTTTTAAAAAAGAGGGTTTTTTGGGGGGGGGGGGACAGTGTCTAGGGGGGGGGCAGCCAGGTTTCATCAGAAACCCAAAGGAAAAAGTAAGTTTTGGGAGATGAAAAGTTCCAAAGGGATGTATGAGGTTTATTACATACAGACCGTGCATTTTCCCGAAGCTCCAAGGAAAGGGGGAGAGGGAAACAGGGGTCAGAGGGGTTGTATAGGTTTAAAAAATTGGTGGAATTTGAGTTGGAACTGTTCGAGGGGGCAGGAAATTTGGGGGGAAAATTTTGGGGGGGGGGCCCCGGTTGGGGGGTATGTCCCCCGAAGCCAGAAGGGGGCATTGGGGGGGTGAGCGGGGGAGTTTGGATAAATGTATTTTGGCAGGGTTTTTTTTGGGCGGGGGCATTAAAAGGGGGAAGAGGATGGGGGGCAGAAAACGGGGGGGTTAAGGAGAAAAGCAGGGGGAAAAGTAGAGTTCATCATTGTTTCCCGGGGGGGGAGTTTTTTGGGAAAAAGCAAATTTAAATTTGAGGGAAAAGTGGGGGATAGCGATAATGAGGGGGAAAAAAAAAAGTTTTAAAATCCCCAGCTGATCCCTGTGGGTGGTTTTTTCCCTGTAGACCCTGTAGGGACTGCATATGGGGGTCTTGGGGTTGGGGCAGTCGATGGAGGGACCCCCCTGGCTGGGACGGGCGATGGATTTTCATCTTCAGGAGGGGAATTTTATGGAGGCACTCTCAGGCTGGGTAAAAGTCGAGGAAAGGGACTCTCTGGCCCGGGACAGTCAAAAGGAGGGACTCTCTGGTGAGACAAATCCCATGGAGGCACTCCCCCTGCCCGCGTGTTTTTTCCCCCCTGTCGTCGGCTCTGTCTTTTTAAAAAAATTGATGACATTTCCCTTTTAAAGAAGGACCCAAAGGCCCCAATGGAAACACGCAGCGGTGAACTTCATGTGATGCAAACTGCTCTTCCTCTTTGAACCCCAGGATATCCACTTCTAATTTTTAATGCGTCTCTGAGTCCCCCCTGTCGGGGCCCCGAGACGGACAAAAAGCAATGTTAACACGGTGGGGGAAAGGCCGTGGGGGAACATACCCAAAAGGGGCTAAAAAAATATGTCCCCCTCCCCGGGAAAGACACTTTTTATATTAATAAAAATAATCAAAAACTACAAAACAAAATACTGAAGGGATAAAATAAAAAAATAATGGTCCCTACAGTTTACCCAAAAAACCCGCCCCCCTCATTTAAAAACCAAAGGGGCACAAAGGGCCCAAAAAATTTCCCCCTTTAAAAAAAACAAAGGGCCAAAAAACTGGGCAAATCATGACCACAAAATTTCCACCAAAGAGTTAAATTTAAATAATACCATCACAAATATGACAATATATGAAACCACCACATAGTGACTTAAAAGTCACAAACATCAAGGGCCACTTCACCCCCAAAATAGTAACTGAAAAATACACCACATAATAACGAATAATAACATAACACCAAGACCCCATATCACCACCAAAATAGTGACTGAATACCCGGGCCCCTAATGACTGAATAAAACCGAACTTTTCACCACCCCCCTAGTTACTGAAAAATACCGCCAAAAAAAAAAAAAAAATATCACCCCAAAATTTTTGTTGACTGAATTTTTCAGCCACATAATGACTGAATAAAAACCGCCAAAATAAACACCACCCCCATAGGACTGAATACTACGCCACACCATTTCTGATTAAATTTCGCAACATATAGGTTTGGGTTTCAGTTCAGGTACATTTAGTGGCCCCAAAAGGGGATGTTTTTCTCCGATGAGCGGGTTTTAAAGTTCCCCCTTTTCCCTTTCCCCCCGGTCTTCACCACCCCTGCTGACTTTCTCCCGCCAAAAACTCTCACTGCAGATTTGGACACAAAAAATTTTTAGAATCCCCAATTTTCCCGAAACTCCCCTTTCTTATAGTATATTAAAATCCCCCCCAGTTTTGGGAGCTTCCCCCCATCAAAAAGGCACTATAGGTTTCCACAGGCGGGGATTAGATAGATTTTTTGCCCCCCCCACAGGCAGGTTATAATAGAAAATAGTCCCCTCAGGCAGGGAAAACGGGTAGATTTGGGTCTCCTCAGGGGGAGGTATATAGGGTAGGGGTATAGGTCCCCACAGGGAGGGGTTTAAAAGATATTACAGCTCCCCTCCCCCGGAAGGGAATAAATATGCCCCCCCTCAGGAAGGGATATAGATATAGCCCCCTCAGGGAGGGGGTACAGATTAACTCCCCTCGGCAGGAATAAGATGATATAGCTCCCCCCAGTAGTCCCCGGAGTGTTTTCTAAAACTCTTAACAAAACGCCTTTAGGCCCCTTTAAAAACCGGCCCTTTAAAGACTATTAGCGACTTCAAGGGAGTTTAAAAAATTGCCCCTAGTAAAGGTTAAAAGGGTCCCCCAAATTTAAATTAAAATTTCCCTCATTTGGTATAAGACATTTTTTAGGTCCCCCAGTTGGTATTTGGCCCCGGTTATAGGTTTCCCAAGTTTAGTTTTTTTATTGGGGAGGTTTGGGGGTTTCCCCCAGCCCAGTTTTATTTGGGCAGGTTTTAGGGCCCCTAGCCAATATAGTTGGGGGGTGATAGGGCCCTCAGTAAGGGTTTTTTTTAGGCAAATTTTGGGCCCCAAGCCCGGTTTTTATAGCAAGGTTTTTAGGTCCCCAAATAGGTATATAGGCAGGTTTATATGTCCCCGGGGTAAATAGGGGTTTCCCCCGCAGGTTTTATTAAAAGCCTTTTAGGTCCCCACAGCACAAATATTTGGAAGCTTATATGTTCCCCCCGGGACATTAAAAGGTAAAATTTTTAGCTCCCCCCCCACACTTTCTAGGTAGATTTTAGCCCCTCCTCCGCAGCCCCATTTTTAGCCCCCCCCCCCCCCCACATTTATTAAACTCCCGCCCCCCAGCCATTTATAAACCCCCCCCACCCGCACATTTTTTACCTTTCCCCCGCCCCCTTATAGGCCCCCCCTGCACATTTATAGGCCCCCTGCACATTTATAAAACCCCCCAAACATTTATACTCCCCCGGCCAAAATTTATAGCTTTCCCCCCGCCGCAATTTATACCTCCCCCCAGCACCCTTTAAACCTTCCCCTGCACATTTTTTAGGGGCCCCCCTGCACATTTATAGGCCCCCTGCACATTTATAACTCCCCACACACATTTATAGCTCCCCCTGCACATTTATAGCTCCCGCCCTGCACATTTATAGCTCACCCCTGGACACTTATAGCTCCCGCACTGCACATTTATAGCCCCCCTGCACATTTATAGGCCCCCTGCACATTTATAGGCCCCCCTTACACATTTATAGCCCCCCTGCACATTTATAGGCCCCCCCTGCACATTTATAGCTCCCCCCTGAACCCATTTTTAGCTTTCCCCCCGCTCATTTATAGCCCCCTGCACATTTATTCCCCCCTGCACATTTATAGGCCCCCCCTTCACATTTATAGCTCCCCCATCCAAATTTATAGCCCCCCCTGCAATTTTTTTTTATAGCCCCCCCTGCACATTTATTTCTCCCCCCCTTCACATTTTTTGATGCCCCCCCCTGCACATTTATAGGGGCCCCCCTTTTACATTTAAGGCCCCCCCCCTTAAAATTTATAGCCCCCCCTTTTACATTTTTAGGGCCCCCTTTTTACTTTATAGGCCCCTGCAACATTTATAGGCCCCCCCTTTTCACAGTTTTAAAACCCCCCTGACATTTTTTAGCCCCCTGGACATTTATCCCCCCTTCACATTTTTAGGCCCCCCCACACATTTAAGCCCCCCCTCACATTTATAGGGCCCCCGCACATTTATAGGGCCCCCCCTTTAAAAATTTATAGGCCCCCCCCGCACATTTATTACCCCCCCTTTCACAGTTACCCCCCCCTCCCACATTTATAGCCCCCCTTGCACTTATACCCCCACCTGCAAATTTATAGGCCCCACCTGGGGGCGGGCCTTAATCATGGAGCGGCTGATTACATCAGCAAGTCTCTGGCCCGCGGGCGTGGCTTCACCCACTATCAATACCTTGATCCCGCCCACAGGCAGGTGAAAAAGCATGGCGCTCGGCCTACTCCAGTCAACAAAGTAAGTGGAAAAGTATTTAGTGCTACTGTGAAGCGCAGCGCTGGCCACCCTCTCCACTATTAGGTCCCTCTCCACTACCAGGTCCTCCCGCTTTCATTAGAGACAGCACGGGCCCCTGTTCTTAGTGAAACACGGGGGCCTGGCTGTCATGTGTGTCGGTCTGGGGGCCCACTGGAGGATTCTCCTATAGACCCCCCTTACACATTTATAGCCCCCCTGCAAATTGAATAGACCCCTCCTGCACATTTATAGCGCTCTCCCCCTCTGCGACAATTTTATAGCTCCCCCTGCACATTTATAGCTCCCCACCTGCACATTTTTAGGCCCACCACTGCCTCATTCTATAGGCCCCTGCACATTTATAGCTCCCCCTGCACATTTATAGCCCCCCTGCACATTTATAGCCCCCCCTGCACATTTATAGGCCCCCTTTACACATGTAAAGCCCCCCTGTACATTTATAGCCCCCCTGTACATTTATAGGCCCCCCAGCACATTTATAGGCCCCCCTTACACATTTATAGCCCCCCCTGCACATTTATAGCTCCCACCTGCACATTTATAGCCCCCCCTGCACATTTATAGGCCCCCCTTACACATGTATAGCCCCCCTGCACAGTTATAGCCCCCCCCTCCCCCTGCACATTTATAGCTCCCCACCTGCACATTTATAGCCCCCCCCTCCACCTGCACATTTATAGGCCACCTTGCAAATTTATTGGCCCCACCTGGGGGCGGGGCTTAATCATGGAGCGGCTGATTTCATCAGCAAGTCTCTGGCCCGCGGGCGTGGCTTCACACATTCAAATTGTCCCGCCCACAGGCGGTGAAAAAGCATGGGCTCGGCTACTCCAGTCACACAGTAAGTGGAAAAGTATTTAGTGCTACTGTGAAGCGCAGCGCTGGCCACCCTCTCCACTATTAGGTCCCTCTCCACTACCAGGTCCTCCCGCTTTCATTAGAGACAGCACGGGCCCCTGTTCTTAGTGAAACACGGGGGCCTGGCTGTCATGTGTGTCCGGTCCTCCCTAACCACCGGGGGACCCCACTGGAGCGTTCTCCTATCCTAAGGGGGCCTGTCCAACACGCCTGCGGCCATGTACACTAAACAAGGATTAGTTACAGTGTGTGGGACAACTCACATTCTTGTTCAGCCAATATCTTGGTTTGCGGCCATCGGGGGATCCATCAGTCACCACCCCCCCCTACGGATCGCTGTCTTTGGTAAATGGTATTGGCACACTAATATTTCGACAGCAGGAATCATCAGCCAGTTTTATTAAGGCACAGGAAAATACAAATGTAGACACAAACAAAAAACCTTGGTTGTCTAGCAACTAACCAAACATAATAATAGACCCTGTCTATCAGTGGTCTGAACCACGAGATACTTTTCCACTTTACCCATTTTCCTCCTGGGTTCCGGTTTATCTCAAGCCTCTGTGGGCCAGAGCCTCTACTCAGTCATCTTCTGCCCTACACACATTGACACTACCAGTAGCGGACAATGCCCCCAGATCACCCATCGTAGCACCAGGCACTTTATATGTCCAGGACACCTGCAAAAAGCCTGTCCCTGAAACCCGGGGAGTAGGCACCAACACATTGCCGATCCCGTTAAGAACCTGTATCCTCTTTGCCACAATCTTAGTGCTGAAACCATGCCGTCTGCCTGAGGTCACTCTGTCACAAGTGTTATTGACATAGGATAGAAAAAATGGTAGCACTGTTTGAAAACCACAACTAAATACATTAGAAGGTAGAACTACTCTAAAAGGTGACAAAGCTGATTAGAGTTCCATCTGAGCAAAGTATCTATAGAGCCTTGTCGAGGAGTATAGCTATAGGGGGAAGAAGTTATAGTCATAACTATAGCGGAATTTTAAAAGTAGCCTTCAGGGAGATTTTAGAATTGTGTCGCCCCGAAAAATTTGCATAAACCACACCAATTCTTTACATGACACCCCCCTATACACAATAAAACCACACACCCTTTTTACAACTATAAAAAAGCTGTGGAGGAAAGCTGATTGTGGTATGTGGCGCCACCCAGCTTTCCTGTATAAGATATTCAGCATTCAGAAAAGCTAGGAGACAGTCTAACTGCAGCATGACCTCTCTGCACCAAGGGTTTTATGTATGATTTTTGGTGCCCAGGTGCCATTTTTACTTCCGGCACATTTTTGCCGCCTTAGAACTTGACCTGAATACTCCCTTGATAACCTGTTCACTATGCGGGTCCCAATAGATTTTAGGAGCTTTCTAAGATACCAAAACGACATTTCAGGGCTCAGGTAACACTACTTCTTTAAAGTTGTGGGTTGGTGGGGGTTTTGTGTCAGGGCTGCTTTTTATTCCACAGTCTGGCACCCTGCCCTAGAACTGTTACTTGAACTAACAGCATTCATTATTTCTATAGAAAGAAAGGTTTCATCATTTTTCCCATAGGTATTTCATAAGGGTTCAGAACATGTGGTGAAAAACTGTGAAAAATGGTAACCTACTATTGTTGAACTATGGCGCATATTGTTTCCAACTCAGATTTAAAATCTTTTTTTTTTTTAAACATTTTGTACATGGAAAATGTGTTTGGTAGCCCCTGAATGTGGCCATGGAGCCCCATTCGATCAGAGCTGTTACAACGTCTTAGAATCATATATTTTGGAGTACTGACACAAATTTGATTTTTTTTTGCTTACCTGTGTTAACTCGAAACATATTCAAGTCCAGACTTTCAGCTTTCATTTGAGGGTCATCCACATTAAAATTGGCATCATGGGAGTTTAGCGAGTTTCATCTCCTTGACCGCCTGTGCCAACCTGTACTTTAACAGGATACGTTTAAAATCATTGGACCATTGAAACCTTTGGACAATTAATTAATTGTAAATAAATTGTTAATTTCTAATACTTGGTTGAAAACCCTTTGTTGGCAATGACTGTGTTTTCTCCTTTTCATACACTTAGTTAATACTTTGCACTCTGCACAAGGGATAAAGATACAGAAAAGAGAACCTATATTTATTAACTCATAACTGCCTATTAGGGTGTATGAAAATGGGTTTTGTACACTGAACAATCCCTTTAACTAGAGAAACATAGAGGGTTTTCACATACCATGGGCTGTGATAACGTGTAATGGAATACAAATAGTTTAGGCTATGTTAACAAGGGCCTTATTTTGGGTCGGATTTCAGCCGTAAATTTCGCGCCGGTTCTGCGATCTATACGGGGCGAGATACAATCTCAGTCATTTCGTTTATCCACAGTTCTCATAGAGAAATATGGACTTCCATCTCCACTCTCCCCCGCTCACGCGATATCTACACTACGGCAGGGGCAGCCGAAAGTGAAACAGTCAATTAGTTATCTGTACGTTATACGCGCCCAAGGCACGAGCATATTTATGAATGTATATGGGGCGCGCGTTTCTGACCCGCCCCTGCCCCCGACTCTTGTGCACAACGGCGTAATTGCCAGCTGCGACAATATCCGGCCCTCCCCGCATAACGCCACCTATCGGATTAAGCCGGGTGAAACATAGCATCTACACAATTGCACTGTGTCACTAAAAAATAGTTGGATTCTCATGTCTTAGAACCATCATGGTCCACTAGGGTGGCCCTGACTCATAAGTCTCCGTTCTAAGTGCTCAGTGAATTAATCCAGAATTACCGTTTGTAGCCTACACATCGGAATTATATTCTTCAGATCTGAAAGAAACCCTCATTTTTTCATAAATCACCCACAGGTATGCATTCTCCCTTTGATTCGCTTCTGATCCCATGCCATCCATTTGATGTATGCTTCTCACCCTTTGACTTCACTATACTGACTCCTCACTCCTCCATTTGATGTATAGCTGCTCACATCACTCCATGTTGACTGTCCTCTGTCTTCTCCCATTTGATTCCCACTCTGCTCCCATCCTCACATTTGATGTAATGCTTATCCCTTTGAGTCAATACTGCTACCATCCTCCATCTTGTGTATTGACTTTCTCCCTTTTGATTCACTACTGCTCACCCCACATCACTCCCTATTTGATCCACTGTCTGACTTACCTCTCCCACTTGATTCACCCTAACTGCTCCCATCCATCCCATTTGTTCGTATCGCGCCTTTACTAACCTTTTCGTTTCAACTTACCCCCTGCATTCCAAATCCATACACCTATCGCTCGAATTGCTAAATGCTTCTCACTCTGATTCACTAACCACACATGATCCCTCAATCCCTCCATTTTGATGTATGCTTCTCCCCTTTCGCATTCACCCTTACTGCTCCATCCTACATTTGATGTATGCCTATCTCCCCTTTGCATATCACTACTGCTCCCCCAATATCACATTTGATTGTATGCTCTTCTCCCTTTGTTTCACTACTGCTCCATCCTCTCCATTTGATCCGTCCACTGCTGCTCCCATCCTCCGTTTGATGTATGCTTCTCCCTATGATCCACTAACTGCTACCCATTCCCTCCATTGATGTATGCTTCTCCTTTGGTTTCAACTACTGCTCCCATCCTCCATTTTGATGTATGCTTCTCCCTTGATTCACTACTGCTTCCCATCATCCATCTCTGATGTATGCTTCTACCGCATTGATGCTGTATCTGTCCAGTCTATTGTATAACTGCTATCAACAATATGCAATATTCTATAACCCATATTCTCCTGCTACCGTGTGCACCACCCTGGGTCAAATATCCAACCTCTGTTATCTCGTTCCCTATTTCTACCCCCACACCTTCGCTAATATCACTTGTCTCACGACCCCCCTCCCACATTTATCATGAGTCACTTCTGCATACTCCCCTGCTCCACCCTACGAATGATAGTTACCCTCATATAGACAAGCACTGCCAGTGCAGTGTCGACCTTCCATGTCTAGGGTTGGCCCTGCTCAACACGGTACATTCCCAACAAACCCTGGAATAATACAGACAATTATATAACCTAGGGATTCGAACAAGCGATTGCCGACCTCGGCTGAACGCTACTTCATACTTTTCACAATTTAACAACCTTTCACTAATACTCGGGGTAACTGGCACTATCGCTTTTCCATTAATCCCACCATTATCTCTATCATCCCACTTTCCTTGCACCTAAACTGCATATCCCAAACACCACTTCGCTGGGCAATGAGCTCTCACATCTCTCCACGGCATTCTACCTTCCTCACCTGGATCTGACTGCACAACCAACCTCTTCCACTTGTTAATGCCCCTCCGCTACAAACAAACCCGGGCTTAACCATTGTCTTTCATACTCCACCTGCTCAACCTCTCTCTACTTGCTCCTGGCTGCGGGGCTAAATACTCCCCTAACCAGGACCCCCCCAGCGCATTCACCACCCATTGTATCTAACTCTTATAACCGACTGCACCTACTACTTAATTCTGTTTAACCCCATCAACACTGCACAGCCACACACTATGACCCCTTGCAACCTCCCCCCTTATCCCTTCTCCTTGGTGCTACTCATGGATCGCACCCCCCCCAGGCTCTGTTTGTAATATAAACTTTCCCCGACATAAACCCTACACAATGACTTATTTATCTCAAAGAATATTCTCATCTCCTTCCATTGGTCATGACATGTAACATGGACTGACCCCCTCCTGACAACGTCTACACTCCTGTGCTCTCTCTTTTGCGACCTCGCGCATACCAACTATTACAACCCCATACCCTCGAACCCTCACATCCCCCCGGGTCACACAAGCCCATGGCGCGGAGGTGTTGGCCATCCTCCACTGTCTCGACTACTTGTTCCTTTGTACCTCTCCACCTCTGCCCTACATTCACACTCATCCCATCAATTTTGAGGTGCACTACATGTCTCAAACGCCAATCTTTTGCCTCCCATTCCCCAACCTTCTAGTCGGAGACTGTATTACGTCTTCACCGGACCACCAGGCCTGGTCACCGCCCCTTCCCTATGACCCAACTTTGACTTCCGGACTCCGTCCCCCCACTTTTCTATCCAGTGACGTCTCCCTACTATTATCAATAGGCCCACACGAGACTTCCAATCAACTCCCAATCTGACACCCCCCCCCCCGCTTGTCCTTCTACAAATCCTACTTGCACTCTGTTCTTCCTCGTGCATTTCTCACCACGTGACCTAATGGAAGCCACTCACACAGCAGGGGAACACACACCTGGACCCATTCATCTTCACCCGCCTCCTGCCCTATATCTGGAATTCTCAACAATATCAATCCCAACTCCCTTATACCTGACCACATCTAATAATGATTTAACCCCTCCTCCACACAACCCAACCTTCCCACACCCCCAGCTACCTGCCCCCTGACAACATATAGTGCACCACACCCCGCACGAAACTTACCAAAACCATCAACCCTCACCTCTACTCTCTGAATTCTCCTTACACCTAATCTATCTACCTGTATTCCTCATCTCTAGTGACCCAGACGCAGGCCACACTTTTCCTAAAAACCTACATTCCAACCACCATCCCCTTGAATCTGATCAGCTCCCCTCTCACTACACAGAACCACCGCAAATCTCATAGAAACCCTCCAGGCCTCACACTCCACCTAAACTAGCTGGATGGCCGGTTCTCCAGAATTGACACCCAAAGAACGCCGACCCTGGAAGAAAACATGCTCCACGTCGGACACTTCGCCTCATACAAACACCAATCACTAAATACATTCTAACATCTGCACTCACACTTGCACAATACAGGCCATTAACCTCTCCAAATCTTATATCCCTCTGTCTCACTTAACCTACAGGAACTTTTCCACACAACACCCCACCCCCTTCTATCTATCCTCCTCCAGCCCCCCCCCCAGCACCACTCCCTCCCAACCCTCCTCTCATTATAGCAGCCCTAGACTTTTTGCCATTCAATTCCCCCTACTCAAGTTAATCCTTATCTCCCGAGGAAAGCTTCAGCCCCCCCAACAAAACAGTACCTCCAGGCCTTCCTCTATATCTGACACAATGCTCTTCCCCTCTTAACTTTGTTTCTTCCCACTCTTACACAATCGATGATCTTATCCTCTCTACTGCCTACACAATCCACCTCCACCACCTGTAACTCTTGAGCTACCCTCGCCATTCAACCTCACTATCCACAGACATTAGTGCTAATCCTTCACATCCATGCCTAACTCACCCCTTTCCACTCTTTCATACACTTACTACGCTCAACAACTATGGCCATACTTTCCCCCTTCCATCCTCCTTACAATTGCTACTGTCACTCCCATCTCCTAGAATAAAACCCATACCATGATCCCATCCTCTTGTCCAAACTATCGCATCACACCCCCATCCCTAACTGCTCCCTTTTGCCTCCAAACTCCTCTCGAGCAGCACGTCTATCTTCAGCTGTCCTCCCCTCTCCTCCAACTACTCTTCTGTGGACCCAATACATCTGGGTGCTGACCCAACACACTCTACCGAAACCGCCCAAACTCAAAGTCTCCAATGACCATAGAGACTGCCAAAGCCTCACGCAGGTACTCTGTCCTTCTCCTTCTAGGACTTTGTCCTCTGCTCCTTTGACACTGCGACCATTCCTCCTGCTACAAATCCTCTCCTCCCTCGGCATCACATACTTGGCTCTTTCATGGATCTCCTCGTACCTTTTGATCGGACCATTCAGCGTCTCTCATTCTCGCTCCACCTCTCCCCCCGGCCTCTCTTTGTTGTGTCCCCTGGTTCAGTCCTAGGCGTCCTTTACTCTTTTCTTCTACACCCTTGGTCTGGGTCAAATCATGGCTTTCATTACCACATGTATGCTGATGGTCCACCCAGCTTTATATCTCCGGACCAGATGTCACTCTCTTCTCTCCAGGATCCCAGACTGTTATCGTCCATTTCTCACTTCCTTCTCCTCCGTCTCCTAAATACTAAATGCTGGAGAAAACAGATTCATCTTATTCCAGCCCGTCCCCACTCCATACCCCTCAACCACCTTGATATTTCTATCACTGTCAATGGCTGCACACTCTCGCATGTTTCCGCTAGTCCGCTGCCTTGGGGTACTCTCGATCTACACCCGTCCTCTACTCCTTCAAAACACACATCCCCAACCCTCACCCCTCTTGCCTGCCGCATCTCCACCCCCTGAAAAATATCTACTCCGCAATCCGTTCAATTCCCTACAAACTTACGACACACAAACAGTGTCTTAAGTTCATGCCATTGTAATCTCCAGCTTGACTACTGCAACATCCTTCTTGTGGCTCCCATTAGCATCTCATCGCTCCTCATCCCAATCCACATCTTTATACTCTGCCTGCCCTCTTATCACCTCTCTCATCGCTACTCCTCTGCCTTCCCTCTGTCAATACCTTCACCTTGCGGCTACCAAATAGCTCAAGCGAATTCATTCCTGAACGTGCTAACCCATGACCTACAAAGGATCATCCATAACCTCTCAACATCCAATACCATCTCTGCCCAAATCTACAGATATCTCTACCTCACCGCAATCTCCGCCTCCTCACAGGGGACCTTATTTGTCCTGTTCTCCTCCTTATCTCAGCTCCTCAACATAACCGTCTCCATGACTTCTCTGAGCGCTTTCCCCCACACTCTGCCGTATGCACCATGCCCCAACCAAATCACGACGCTCTCTGCCACATCTCCACCAGCCTTCATTAAAGCAACCTGAAAAACCCATTTTCTCAGAATCGTGACTATAACCACTACAATAACACCATGATTGCAAACTGTACTTCACACTCAAAATATGTATGACCCTCTCCATACTGTCTCTTACCTCCTCCCTTGATCAGATTGTAAGCCTTTGCGGCAGGGTCCTACTCTACCTCCTGTTATCACGTTATACCGTCTATGCATTGTCATTATTAGTACTCACTTGAAATTTCATGTATGTCGACCCCCCACTCATAACTGTACAAGCGCCATGGCAAATCAATGGCGCTCTTGAAATCAAATGTTAATATCATTAATTATACATAACTAATACTAATAATTCATAATAATTAAAAAGGGAACTGTTGAAGTTATAAAAATGCTATCTGTTCCTGCAGTCTGCATGATACTAGAGGCGGAGGAGCTGAGCCTGACTGATATATAGTCTCTGGTGAAGTTCTGTAGAATTTTTTTTTTTTATTCATTTAAATCCCAGTTTATTCTGGATTAAAAAAATCCAGTAGGCAGTCTTATCCGTGACTGACAGCCTTCCTTGTATTAGTGTGCATGCAGAGAGAGCTGTCAATCATGGACAAAATGAACTAATGAACTCCTTAACCCAGAATAACTTGGGATTTACATAAATAAAATGCAAGTTCTACTGAATTATTCCCCACATAACAATATATCAATCTGTTCAGCTCCTACTGCTCTATAACATGCTACAAGCAGGCAGATCTGAGGGTTTTTTCAGTGTGACAGGTTGCCTTTTATGTAAAACAGATAGAACATTCAGGATGACTCCGGCCAGGAACTTTGTTAATAGCAATTCCATGAGTGAACTTCTATCCAGTTCCAGGGATCTACATAAATCCAACTAAGTGAAGCCTTCAATACGTGCACTGTACACTAAATTTTCCCCTAAACCTGTAACCGAAATCTGACCCTGACACCAAGTCCCTCTCAACTGATTCTATTCCTGAAACTAATCCTAAAGATATCCCTAAACTATAACTTATTCCTGACACAGCAAGAGGCTCTAGGATCACGCGATCCGCATAGCACAAAGACACAAATGAAAATTAAACAAAACACAAAAAACTCTTCTAGATACATCACAACAACTCGCACAAAAGGTAGGCCCCTGGACAAGAAGTGGTCTAGACTCTAGAACTGAATGCACACACTCATCAGATTACATACGACAAAACATATCACAGATCCCAGAACAATCTCTCAAAATAAGCACTATAATTCACACTATGGTACCTAACCCAGCAAGCTTTATAGAGAAGCTTGAAGGTAATCAGTCCTCTCTAACAATGACCTCGCAAGTGGATCTAATCTGACACCGAACAGATGAAATGGAGCGAGATTTACTGACCTTTTGACAATATTATAATGAATCAAACTCTTGTTTAATGTAAGGACACTCTGGCTAGAAATTCTAGGCTGTTTTTGTACAATGTTTTATCAAATGTTCATAGTTATAATACTCATCACTATTTTTTTTTAACCAATCACTGCACCAAGCCAGGTACAGCAGCATCTGTGGCCTTAATGAAGGACAGTCAATGGTCATCAAGTAATTACCGCCATTCACTGACACTTCAAAGGACAGAAAGGAAACTCTTTATTATAATAATTAAAATGAGTATTTAAAAAAAAAAAAAATTAAAAATCTTAACACCTAGTTAATGTTCTACATTTCTTCCATTCTCCCTGCTGCCATTTAATATGTACCTATATGTTACGGACGTTCTTATTTGAATACCGCTAATTGAAAAATAAAACATTTAGATTGTGAGGAATAAGAAATTAATGCATTCTAGACAGTGTCAATTATGAATAAATGTAAAATTCCCAACAGGCCCCAGAATCGTCACCAACGATCACAAATGACCTCGCAGTATGAATCACTGATCTGTAATTGATCTGCATTTCACCCACAATCTGTCCGGCCTTATTTCCATTTTATTTCAGTGACCACTATAGAATACATAATTGTCTGTTAAACATTGAACCTTGCATTACCTTTTGAGATTTTTAATTTTACTTATTGCATATGAAAGCATTTTAATCTCAGAGCTGCAATTAAATATTTTCATGTGAGTGAGAAATGTCAGAGGTAACGTACTTACCCATGATTCATATAGGCATTCTAGTATTGATTAATCATTTTTCTCATTCTTCTTATCACTACTAATGGATTATGAAAATTCTTGCCACATCAGCAGTTTTAGTGGACAGATGTTTTATTCTGGACTTTGTTGGCTCCAATTACACATTTTGTGTGATTTTTTTTTACCCAATTCAATTTACAGTTTTGGCCTTAAAGATGCCTGTGCACTTTCCTAAAACTATCATAAAAAAGTAATTCTGGAACATCTTCTCTTAAGATTCTATGTTATACTGTTCCACTGTTGAGAAATGTTTGACTAAATAACAACATCCCTCATAACAGAGAATGTGCAGAGGATAGAAGGGGGCACTATAATATCAATTTGTGCTGAAAGTGTAGGACTGTTTAAGAAAGCACTCTATTGACAAGAGGAATGGTAGTGTTTACTATGACATATCAGTTCTGGAGAACTGTTCCTGACATCTCTATAGTGTGTGGTTCCCATGTTAAATCTTTTAGAAATTCATTACCAATGTGCCAGCTGGGTGTTATCAACTAGGGGTGTGTTCCTGCACAGTCTGACATTGTCCAATCAGTGCTGACATTCACCGTGTGCAGGGAAACCCCCCATGAAAACTAGAATGGTAACATGCAGCTGACTAATCCAGTAATACATTTCTAGGAGGAATAATAGAGAAGCAGCACAACACAGAGTTATAAGAGAAAATTCTTCAGAATTGTTATTCCATAAGGAAAATGAGGAATCACTAAAACAGATCTGTCAGGAGATGTCACAGAAGAATGCAGAGTTCTAAGGGGGCTATAGTTGTGTTGTCGCCATTGCTGCAGTGGAGAGCATATCACTTGCCACTACTGAAGGGGGTGCCACAAGACATGACTCATTCACTCTCAGTGAACTTATGTAATGAAAGCTGCACAATTTGTAACTACAGCTGAAACCAGAAGTTTACATACACTATATAAAAAGACACGTAAGCATGTTTTTCTTACTATCTGACATTAAATCAGAATAAACCTTCCCCGTTTTAGGTCAATTAGGAACCAGAATTATTTATATTTGCCAAATGAAAGAATAATGAGAGAAATAATTTTTTTAAGGCATTTTTATAACTTTCTGCAAAGTCAAACGCTTACATACGTCTCATTAGTATTTGGTAGCATTGCCCTTAATCTGTATGACTTGGGTCAAAAATTTGGGATATCCTTCCACAAGCTTCTCACAATAGTTGGTAGGAATTTTGGCCCATTCCTCCTGACAGAACTGGTGTGACTGAGCCATGTTTGTAGGTTTCCGTGCTTGTACCTGCCTTTTCATCTTTGCCCATAGATTTCCAATAGAATTGAGATCAGGGCTTTGTGATGGCCACTCCATAACATTGACTTGGTTATCCTTTGTTACCAGTTTGTCACTATGTTTTGGGTCATTGTCCATAAAGCTCAAGTTTTAACTTCCTGGCTGATGCTTGAGATGTTGCTTCAGTATTGCCACATAATCTTCTTTCCTTATGATGCCAACTATTTTGTGAAGTGCACCAGTTCCTTCTGCAGCAAAACAACCCCACAACATGATGCTGCCATCCCAGTGTTTCCCTTTTTCTTCCAAACATAACGATGGTCATTATGACCAAATAGTTCAATTTTACTTGCGGCAGACCACAGGATATGTCTCCAAAAATGTAGGTCTTTGTTCCTTTGTGCATTTGCAAACATTAATCTGGCTTTTATATGTTTATTTTGGAGTAATGGCGTCTTCCTGGAAGAGTGGCCTTTTCAGGACTCGTTTCACTGTGGATAATGACACACTTACCAGCTTCCGCCACCATCTTCACAATGTCTTTTGCTTTTGTTCTTGGCTTTTGCACATGTTGGACCAAAGCGCGTTCATCTCTGAGACACAGAACCTGTTTCCTTACAGAGTGGTATGATGGCTGGACATTCCCACCTTGTTTGTACTTGCATATAATTGTTTGTACAGATGAACGAGGCACCTTCAGGTATTTGTAAATTGCATCCAAGGATGATCCAGACTTGTGCAAGTCCACAATTCTCTTTCTGATATCTTGGCTGATTTCTTTAGACTTTCCCATGATGTTACACACAGAAGTAGTGTGTTTCTAGTGTGATTTAAAATACATCCACAGGTGTGTCTCTAATTAACTCAGATGTTGCCAATAAACTTATCAGAAGCTTCCAAAGATATGACATCATCACATAGTCTGTCCCAAATTGTTTATACATACTAATCCTAGTGTATGTAGTATAGGCTCACCTTACCACAAACAGGTCGTATAAAGTCCTGGACGGATTCCTTGTACGATGTTTCCTCCGTGTGCTTGGGCACTCCGCTGGCTGGGCGGCAACAATCCAAATACAAGAAAGCAGGTGAGCCGTGTGTCACTTCCCGCACAGGTCCGTGTAACCGGAAGCACCTCAGGTCAGCTCCAGAGAGGTAAAATGAACAATTTTATTGATACAAAAGTATAAAACACAGCATATCCCACAGAAAGCCTGTGTGTTCACGCTACAACAGCAGACGCATTTCATGCAGTGTCGCCCTTGTTCACTGCATAACCTAAAAAAACGTAAGCACGATATTTAAAAGCAAATGGTTAAATAATTAACCAATCCCTGTGCACAATGTTAGACATGTGACTATCACTGACCTAGAGATTAGCACAATATATAGCAATATGGCTAATATGAGCATATAAGGTTAAATAAATATACACAAATAGATTCTAATAGATGTAATATAAATCAGATCGATAATTCATTCCTGCAGGTGCTCTTGTGCTTAAATTCAAAATCCAATGTGCTTCTCTAAGCCTGAGTTTCCTGGTCCATTGCCCCCATGATAGGGGCGTTCAATAGCCTCAATGCCATAAAATCTAAACGTGGTAGTATCCCCCCCATGTAGTTCCAAAAAATGTCTGGCAGCGCCCGAAGCCTGTTCCTTCCAATTTTTTATACTAGTAAGGTGCTCTGCTATACGTGTTTTAATTTTTCGTATGGTGCTACCCACATATTTTTTAACACACGCTGTGCATTCTATAACATATACTGCATGATGACTATTGCAGTTAAGGAATTTTTTAACGCCAAAAATGCTTGTATGTTCAGCATTGTCGAAGGAGATAGTTTTAACCCCTAATTTACAGGTGTTACAACGAGAACCCCCACATCTGTAAAACCCCTTTTGTGTAAGCCATTTGTTTTGTACATTTTCTGCATTGAAAGCACTGGGAGAAATTGTGTCTCCCAGTGTAAGGTTTCTTTTAGGGACACAAAGTACTCCCTTATCAATAATGTTGGCTAGGATCGAATCCTGTCTTAGGATATTAAGATTCTTTTTGAAAATATTTTTAATCTCCCTATAATTTTTACTATATTTTGTGCTAAAAACTATTT
This sequence comes from Phyllomedusa bahiana, assembly GCA_025379985.1. Taxonomy (NCBI): domain Eukaryota; kingdom Metazoa; phylum Chordata; class Amphibia; order Anura; family Hylidae; genus Phyllomedusa; species Phyllomedusa bahiana. The sequence goes on from JAODAL010049039.1 coordinate 27,070, forward strand.
TTGGGAGATATTTCTAGTTTCATGGAATGCTTTATCAACGTAAAAGTTGTTGTTGAGTTTTATTACGTATTTTTATTTTTTATTTTTCCAAATCCCGTACACAATAACCTCTTTGCATCAATCTCTGATCAATAATCTTTTCTGTTATAAAATAATTAGAGATGGGTGAATTTCTCAAAAATTCGATTCGGTCACTTCGACAAATTTTCCGACAAAATTCGTTTCGTTCCGAATTACTTCGGCACGAATCGCGTTAAAAAGCAGCTATTTCCAGGCTGCACAGAGCCTGCAGGGTGCTGTAGAACGTTGTGCCATGCTTAAATATGCAGAGGGAGCTTGGTTTGGTCTTCATACAATGTTGTGTTTTAGTATGACACGCAGATGACTGCCGCCGCTCTTAGAATCGCTTCACTATAAAATTCCCTGGGCACTTAAGAGGGCAAAACTGACCAAAAAACTCAAGCGGGAATGTAGCCTGATAAAGTCATGCCAGCGAAAGCTGGAAAAAAACAAGCTGAGAGCTCAGGTGGCAACAGTAGTGACAGAGTGTGGAGGTGACGGCGGCAGCCACAGCAGCATGAGGTCAGGCAGTGGCACAATGACATTCTGGAGGTGGCAAAACACGAGGAAGCCACAGAGGGGCACAATGACTGATAGCGGAGGTCATCGCGGCAGCAGTATGAGGTCAGGCAGTGGCACAATGACATTCTGGAGGTGGCAAAACAGGAGGAAGCCACAGAATGGCACAATCACACAGTGTGGAGGTCACGACAGCAGCAGCATGAGATCAGGCAGTGGCACAATGACATTCTGGAGGCGGCAAAACAGTATTAGGCCACAGAGTGGCACAATGATACAGTGTGGAGGTCACGAAAGCAGCAGCATGAGATCAGGAAGTGGCACAATGACATTCTGGAGCGCAAAACAGTATTAGGCCACAGAGTGGCACAATGATACAGTGTGGAGGTCACGACAGCAGCAGCATGAGATCAGGCAGTGGCACAATGACATTCTGGAGGCGGAAAAACAGTATTAGGCCACAGAGTGGCACAATGGTCACGGCGGCAGCAGTATGAGATCAGGCAGTGGCACAATGATATTCTGGAGGCAGATAAACACTATTAGGCCACAGAGTGGCACAATGATACAGTGTGGAGGTCACGACAGCAGCAGCATGAAATCAGGCAGTGGCACAATGACATTCTGGAGGTGGCAAAACAGTATAAGGCCACAGAGTGGCACAATCACACAGTGTGGAGGTCACGATAGCAGCAGCATGAGATCAGGCAGTGGCACATGACATTGGAGGTGGCAAAACAGGAGGAAGCCACAGAGTGGCCAATGACTGAAGGAGCGAGGTCACGGCGGCAGCAGTATGAGATCAGGCAAATGCCATGACATTCTGGAGGCGGAAAAACAGATTAGGC
>JAODAL010049040.1:0-28494 GCA_025379985.1 Phyllomedusa bahiana
ATCTGTCACTATTTTGCCACCTGAGCCTCAGTTGTTTTTATCTGTTGTCGCTCGCATGACTTTATCAGGCTACATTCCCCCTTCAGTTTTTTGGTCAGTTTTGCCCTCTTAAGTGCCCAGGGAATTTTAGAGTGAAGTGATTCTAAGAGCGGCGGCAGTCATGTGTGTGTCATACTAAAACACAACATTGTATGAAGACCAAACCAAGCTCCCTCTGCATATTTAAGCATGGCACAACCTTCTACAGCACCCTGCAGGCTCTGTGCAGCCTGGAAATAGCTGTTTTTTCAACGTGATTCGTGCCGAAGTAATTCGGAACGAAATAATTTTTTGCCGAGAAATTCGGCGAAGTGAACGAAACGAATTTCGGGAAATTCTCCCATCTATAACAGTTGGTTTCTCTATATCTATATCTATTTGTTTAGTGTTGGAACAAGCTTAATATAAACAGATAATTATGGTAAACCACATCTTGTCAGGTTTCTGTGTTATCTAAATTGAGACTTTATGATTGTAACCATTTCTAGATATAGACTTGTTCTTTTTAAAGCATAACACAATCACTGCTTCAATCAATTTATAGCCGTTGGGCTTTCTGACATTGGTTGTACTATCTTATGCTCTCACTGTCCTTTTTTGTGTTCTCATAACTGGCAGGAAGATTCACAGCTGGACAAAAAGACCAGCATAGTGCCCTAGAAAAGAACTCTTCATATCTGAATTTCAATTACACAACAGGCTCTTTTTACAGTTGGTATAAAATGCAATGCGGAAAATGGAAGCTCAATGGAAAGTTGCATATCCTAAAGATGTAAAGATCCTAAAGATGTAAAGCTGTCACGCATTAGGATTATTGGAGGTTATGTTACTCTAGAGAAATTAACTGTAAAATAAAAAAATAAAAGTTTATAAAAGAAAGGTGGCAGTGTAGATTGTTATATTGGGATGTTTTTCTTTATTCTTTCAAAGTGACACTGCATCTATGTGCTTTCTGTTGGGATTCGTTATATGTAATTTTTGTATCTTAGCCTGGATGACCACATGGTGGAGAGTTGGGGAGCTTTTCTGCTATAGTCAGTGTCATATACCTGACTGTACCCTGGAGATGCCCCCTGTGGTGACGTGGGCTTTAATCATTCAGCTCTGTTAGCTGGGGGTTGTGGGCTGTGAAGACTGTCCAGGTCAAAAAGTACATGTGAGGGATTGTAGTATTAGTGGGAATAGTAGCAGAAATTTTAGTAGAGTGAATTAGTTGATCTGTTCAATTCAAGGAGAAAGCAGCGAGGCAGGATCTCTCTTGTGACAAGAAACCTGGGCCTGTGAGTTATATCTGTGAGATTTGAGAAAGAAACCGGCCAGTATCAGAGTTGAGCACCAGAGCCAGGGGTCACAGAACCGAGGAGCTGAGTGAGAGAGCCAGCACCTCTGAGATGAGAAGATATCGACTTATGTTTGGACTTTCTTGGAGCTGCAGCAAACACCTCCGAGGACTATAAGCAAAGTACCAGTGTTGTAACTATTTTGTGGATGTGAAGTTTGTGTATTCTTCGACATTAATATATTTGGGTCATGGTGTTCCCCCACAATCACTCTGTTGATTGTCTGCTGGTTGTAAGGACCCTGTGAAAGAAAGCACTTATAAAATTAGAATAATCGACTACTTGTGAAAAAGTTCAGCATTTCCATTTGCTCTGTAGGCTTATAGCGCAGACCTTTGGACTAATATCATATGTTCAGTGATACTTGCATCTCTCATATATTATATACTGGGTGGATTTACTGGAACTTGAGAATGGTTGAAAAATTGCATCCATGGATGAATAACTGGTATTTTATAGATAACCAGGCCCGGACTGCCCATAGGGCAAACCGGGCCGTTGCCCGGCGGGCCGCTTGGGTCCGGGCCGCAGGGCCGGCTCGGATCGCCCACCGAGGAGGACGGTGTTCCCCCCCCCGGCGGGCCCCGAGTCCCGGCGCCGGTCTGTGGCGCGCTACAGGGGCCGCAATGGTTGCATCAGTGACCGGACCCCTATGGCAGGGGGCCGACAGGCCGCCCTCGCCACACGGCTGCACGGCCGGGTCCTTGACCCAGCCATGCAGCCATCACGGCCGCCGCCTGCACCGCGCGGTGCAAGCAGCAGCCGAGGCTGAACATCTGGGATCTACTGATCCCGTCTGGTCAGCTCCCAGGAGGCCGCGGGGCAGGTGCGCGATGTAATGACGTCATCGGGCACCTACTCCATGGCCCCGCACTCTGCAATGAGCGGCCACCGGCTGAGGAGCAGCTGAAGAGGACGGGACAGCGGGTGAGTATTATTTTTTTTATTTTTTTTTAAACTACTTACTGTCCCTGGCTGCCTATAATAGCCCTGCCCTGGCTATATGATGCCCTGCCCTGGCTACCAATACCCTGCCCTGGCTATATGATGCCCTGCCCTGGCTACCTATATCCTGCCTGGCTATATGATGCCCTGCCCTGGCTATATGATGCCCTGCCCTGGCTACCTATACCCTGCCCTGGCTATATGATGACCTGCCCTGGCTACCTATACCCTGCCCTGGCTAAATGCTGCCCTGCCCTGGATACCTATACCCTGCCTGGCTAACTATACCCTGCCCTGGCTATATGATGCCCTGCCCTGGCTATATGATGCCCTGGCTACCTATACCCTGCCCTGGCTATATGATGCCCTGCCCGGGCTACCTATACCCTGTCCTGGCTACCTATACCCTGCCCTGGCAATATGATGCCCTGCTCTGGCTACCTATACCCTGCCCTGGCTACCTATACCCTGCCCTGGCTAACTATACCCTGCCCTGGCTGCCTATACCTGCCCTGGCTACCTATACCCTGCCCTGGCTGCCTATACCCTGCCCTGGCTGCCTATACCCTGCCTGGCTGCCTATAATAGCCCTGGCTACCTATACCCTGCCCTGGCTGCCTATACCCTGCCCTGGCTGCCTATAATAGCCCTGCCTACCTATACACTGCCCGGGCTGCCTATATACTGACCCTGCCTGCCTATATACTGTCCCTGTCTGCCTATAAGTGGCCCTGTTTGCCTGTATACTGTCCCTGCCTGCCTGCATACTGTCCCTGCCTGCCTATAAGTGGCCCTGCCTGCATACATACTGGCCCTGCCTATCTACATACTGGCCCTGCCTGTGTAATGGGTGTCTACCTATTTACATGCCTCTTATCTGACATTTTTTAATTTCTAATTTTTAGAGTCTAACATAGGCTGTTTGGGGAATTGATAGGAAAGTGCTGGAAAAGAGAGGAGTCTAAGATGTTTTTGTTGTAAATTCTACAGGGACAAGTAGTGACCACTAGAAGAGGACACTGCATGCTGTACTGGACAGAGAAAGAAATGGAAGGGAACAACAAGGTAAGACATCATGGAGGTTTGGTCCAGAAGGAGAAGAAAAGGAGAAGAAGACCACTCCCATCAGAGATGACGTCTCCTATGAGTCCCCGCTGTCAGGGGTCATTTTCCTTCTATCAGTGCTGTATTCATGTGTTGGTGACCTGACTACTGGTGATGTGATTGTCGGGGTTGTAGGTTATGCTGGTGCTTATGTATTGTCAGTGTGGGCTTGTCCCTGATTGTAAAGCAAGCACACACCTGACTCTGTGATGAGGGGTTTCTCTGCACCCCTGTTTCTTTCTTGCTTGTATGTAGGGGGCTCTCACACGGAGCGGTTTTGGTGCATTTTTTTATGCATTTTTTTTGTGCAGAAATGTACAGCATTAACTGCTAAGCCTTTCTGCACAAAAACACATCAAAAACGCACCAAAAACTCTCCGTGTGAAAGCACCTGTATAATGTAGTTTATTTTAGACAGTGGCGAGGTGCGAGAACAAGGGACATTTTGTAAGCGGATATTGTATGTGGGCTGCTGGGGGCTTAGTGCCAGGGCTGATTTTTATTCCCAGTCCTGCCCTGTAGATAACTAATGTTTTTTTTTTTAGTAAGTTTATCTTGATGGTCTTTTTGGACCCATACTTGAAAATACACTGGCTATCCCAATGACAATTAGTCTTTCTACAAAACTTTTATTTTTTCTCCATTTTTGTCACCTTTTTAAATCACTTGAACACTGATGCAACATATAGCTTAACTTTTACCAAGCTAAGAAAAACAGTATTACATTTTTTTCTCTGTTAATGCTATTCAGTAAAGTGGTATTTCCACTATATAGATTTGTCTTTATTAGGGTCAGTTATGTGTTTTATGCAAATGTATAATGTATATTGTTAAAAATCCGTCTTCTTTTTCCTCTGCCCGGGTTGCTATAGTTTCTGGCCACTGCTCTATGCTGTGAGGGGTGACTGGGAGGCCCGCGTCATAGTGACAAAGCTGGTGGCCAGGAATTCGGGAATTAGTCCTCACCTCGTTCACTGTCATTTCACTGTTCACTTATGATCGTTGCAAGTCTTACGTGCTAGCTTGTGCCCCTCTCTCACCATCAACAGTGAACTTAGCCAGGCTTCACACACTTTCATTATGTTTGCGGAATGGGTTTCTGGAATGTCCGTGTCATCCCTTACATGATGTGAAGTAGAGATCATCTGTACTTTGCATCACAAGAGTTATCACACGAACATTTCAGAGATAATGAAAATGTGGGTGGGAGAATCATTACAGTAAAGATCGCTCTGTGTTTAATAAGTATGTACTTATATATTCTCTTATATATTCTCTGGCCATAGCCATCCAGGCACCGAGCACTTTAATAGGGTAGAGAGGCTGAGTAGTAGTGTGCCTGGATGGAAGCAGCGCAATACAGTACCATAAGCCACTCTACATGATCACAGCAGTCAATGAGGTTACCTGGAGCAGCTGCTGCAATAGGTATGGGAGATGATGGGCCCCCTGTCACACTATCTACGGCTTTTTACTGAAATGAAAAAAGGGAAAGGTGGGAGGAGGTGGAACAGTCGCCCCTCATCCTATTTTTTATTATTTTTTTTTTAGACGCCCTCAGTTCCAGAGGTGTCGGGGGGTTGCATACATAACTTGGTCAAATAAGAAAAGGGGAGACAATTAATAAATAAATACGGTACAAGGAAGGGGTCCCTCCCCGTAAAGGCTTACAGTCACAAGGGAAAGGGGGGGAGAGACGGGAGGGGGGAGGGGCAGACTGTTTTGTGGGGGGATGGTACAATGGGGTTATGTTGGGTAAGGCAATCCAAAGGGAATGGGTTTTCGGGTTTGTTTTTTGAGACTAGTAAAAGAGGGGGAGTCTGAGGTGTTGGGCGGGTGAGTTCTGAGTGGGGGGAAGCACGGGAGAAGTTTTGGAGAAAGTTGTGTGAGGAGCGATAATTTGGAGAGTAGAGAAGAAGGCCCTTTGGGGGAGGGGGAATTGTGGGGGGGGGGAGATATCTGAAGATTAAGGCAAGATGTTGGAGGGGAGAGGAAGGGAGAGCTTTGTAGGTCAAGGTTTTGCTAACTTTGAACTGGTTCGCGGGCAATGGGTAGCCAGGAAGGTTTCCCAAGGGGAAAGGGCAGAATATCGAGGAAAAGGGTGAATCGACGGGCGCAGATTTAAAGGGGAATGGTTTGGAGGGGAGCGATTGCTCAGGGGGAGGCCACAAGAAGGAAGTGCAATAGTCTAGGCGTAAAATGACAGGGCGTGCACAAGCTTTTTTTGTGCTTTCAAAGTTAAGGAATGAGGGGGATAGGGAGATATTTTTCAGGGGAGGTGGCGGGCAGAGGTAGGGTTGGATGTCGGTTTAAGGGGACAGATTGGAGTAAAAGGGTTTACCCCCAAGGCAGGGACTTGTGACCAGTGAGGAGTGTAGCCTTTAACTGTTAGAGAATCAGGTGGGGATAGAGTGGGAGGGGGGGAAAAATGATGAATTCAGTTTTCTCCAAGTTTGTTTCAGGGACGGGGGAGAAAAAGGGTGGATATGGCAAAAGACAGTCTGGGATCCGGAAGGAGAGAGGTAACATCGGGCTGGAGATGTAGAGTTAAATTTTTCCATAGCGTACAGGTGTTTGAAAGCCTGTATGCTATGACTGACCCAGGCCAAGGGTGTAGATAGAGAAGAGTAGGGGGCCCGGACCCCCCGGGGGACACCAACAGGCGCGGGCTAAGGGGGGAGTGGTCGAAGATGGAGACGGAATGTTCAAAATTGGGAGGAAAGGAATCCAAGGAAAGAGCCAACCCTGATGCTGGGGGAGTGTGTAGCAGGAGGGAATGGTCGACAGTGTAAGGCAGAGTACAGGTCTAAGAGTAAAGGCAAGTAGTGGCTAGGATTTGGCGCTACTAGGTCATTGGTGACTTTTGGTTTTGGGCGTTCAGTAGAGGTGGGGGGCGGAAGCCCGATTGCACGGTGAAGGAGAGAGTTGGAGGGGGGTGAGAGGACAGTTGGATGGACTGCTGTTCAAGATTTAGAGGCAAAGGAAAGTAGAAGATGGGGCGATAGTTTGGGCAGACAGGGGGGGTCAAGAAATGGTTTTTTAAGGGGGGGTGTGAGTACATGCTTAAAAGAGGAAGGAAAGGGGCCAGAGGTTAAAGATAAGTTGAAGAGAAAGGGCGAGGGCTGGGATGATGACAGTGCTAAGGTCGGGGATGAGGTGGGGTGGCAGTGGGGCAAGATTACAGGTAGTGAGGTTAGATTTGGACAGTAAGAGGAAAGTTTATCCAAGTGACAGTAGAGAAAGTTAGGGGGGGAAAAAGTGATGAGGAGGTGAAGGTGGGTGGGGGGGACTGCGGGGGGAAGCTTTGTTGAGGATTTATCTTATAAGGAAGTGAGGGAGAGAATGGGGATGGGGTGCTGGGGGCGGAGGAGAGAGTTGAAGGGGTTAAAAGTTTTTTGGATTGTGAGACAGGGGGATATGAAGTAGTGAAGTAATCCTGTTTTGGGGTTAGTAGCGCAGACTTAAAGTATGTAAGATTTCTTGTATAGGCAAAGTCATTGGTGGGGTGGGTTTTCTTCCAGCACTCACAATTCTGGAAACTCACCTAAACGTTTGGTGGAGTCTGGGCCATTTTTCTGTTATTTTGGGGTTTTGTTTTGTGTGAAAAGGGGCGCCGCATCAAGATAAGGTATTGTGTTTTTTTAGAATTGGTGGCTGTGTTTGGGGCAGTAAATGAGGATATGGTAGAGAGGGGGGCAAGAGAGTGTGTGAGGGGGTTAAGGTGTTGTAGGTTTCGCAGGGAAGCATAGATTTTTGGGGAGGGGGAGCAGGGGGGGTGGAAATGGGGGGGAAGGTGGCAGGTTGGGTCAAGATGGGAAAAAAAAGGGTTGAAGGGGTTTGTAGGGGGCAGGGGGGGTTAAGTGAGGGCCAGTGTGGTCCATTTTATGGGGGGTCCCGGGGGGCCATGGGAGTAGCCGAAAAAAAGGGGAAATACAGGAAATTTTTTAGTTGGGTGGGGGGTATCGATTGGATTTGAAAACTCCCATGATATATGGGGATGTCATAGAAAGAAGTGTAGGAGCCAAAAAGCGAAGTGGGTCAAGGAAGGCGGTGCAGGGCCCGGGGGTCGGTGACAAAGCCACTTTGGGGTTTTGGGGGGGGAGAGATGCGGAAAAGTGCACCTCAAAGCAAGGGAGGGGGGAGGGAAGGGAAGTGGATGGGGACAATTTAGCAGGACTGACAGAAGAAGGGCCGACCCTCCGCCATGTTTTTACCAGGACCGGGGGTGTGGGGGAAAATGAAGCCCACCTAAAGAGTCATTGTATCAGAGGGTGCACCCGGTTTCGTCATACCCAAAGGAAAAAATAGGTTTTGTGAGATAAAAGGTGTGGGTGAAGAAAGTTTGTTTTCACACAGAACATGCATTTCCAAGAGCCCAAAATGGGGAAGGGGGAGCAGGGCGAGGGAAGGGGTTTAGGTTTTAAGGGGTTAGTGAGTTTGTGCTTCTTTTTCTGTAAAAGCAGGGGAAAAAAAATGGGGATGCCTGGGGGGCCTGGGGTTGGGAGATTGTCCCCCCAAAGGGGAAGCAGGGACAGTGTGAGTAATGTGTGGAGATAGAGCAAAAGGGGGGTTTTGGGGGGTTTTTTGAGAAGGGTCTTAATGCTGTGAAAGAGGTGGAGAGTAGAGGTCAGGTGTGAGGGTAGGATAGATGGGGAGATATGGAAGCGATTGCCCAGCATGGGTGTATGAGGATAGTAGAGGAGTTTGAGGAATACCGAGGCAGTAATAATAGTGACAGAGAGCTGCATATTGGCTGGATGGTGTGAGTATAAAGCAAAATAACTTAGTGTTTGCCGCAATGTCACTCCAGGTTCACTTCTGGTTTCAATTCTGGTATTAATTCTGAAGTCGCATTTATGGAATTGCACTTAATGAATAGTGCATCAATGCCCAGGACATAAATGCCCTAGTGTGCAAGTTTAAATACTAAACTAGTGTCCATCAGATATCCTATACCAACTGCAAAAGCTGGAGAGGTAAGTGGTGTTACCCATGACTGTGATACCATGTGCTGTGTAGAGGGGCTTGCTGTACTGTATTTCACTGCTTTCATACAAGCACTTTTACTCTGCTTCTCTGCTGCTCTGCACCTGAATGACTCAGGTCCGAGAATACATAATAAGTACATTACTTAGTACAGAGTGATCGATTTTGTAATGACTCTTCGATACTTTGATTATCTATACTGAACTCATGTGATGCAAAGTACAGAGAGATCACACAGACATTTTAAAGACCCATTCCACAAACATAAAGAAAGTGTATAAGGCCAGATCTCAGCTATCTCTTGTGACGTCCTAATGCTGCTTAATGCCCAACTAGTTGAAAAGGAAACACCCCATTTTTTCAAGAAACAAGCAGACCAGAAAAGCCAAGGTGAGACAACCCCTTTAAGAATGCTTCATAGCACACTGATTAAAATAATTCCACACTACAGTCAGCAATGCAGTCTGTTTATTCTGAGGACTACAGATCCTTTGCTTTGCCTGTAGGGTGGTAAGATTCATGAAAGGGAGCAAAACATGACTAGGTATAAGATGGAGGAATAATATTTTCAAGGTACACACATCTTTATCGGTCATCATTAGTATAATATACTACCAAGTAAATAAAATTTGGTGCAGCTCAAAAAGGTTTAAAAAAATTTGGTAGACTTAGGGGCACGGTTTTTTAAAAGGATTTTCTTTTTGGGCCTAAATTGCTTTAAAGGGCCATCTAGTTTATCAAAATATTAAATAAAAAGCTACTGGTACCCAATAAAGTAAAAACCAAAACTAAATTATACTAACTATACTATCCTTCCTCCTCACTTCTTTTTTAGTGCTGTCTCTTTGTGGTCTTCTGTTTACTATTGTCAGGGTTGGAGATAGTGGATCCCTGGAGCCAAAAGCGATGGGTAAGCAAGCCAGGACGGAATCTAGTAGGTCCCGGTTTTCCCCAGACCCCCCAAAAGGGGGAGGATTGGCGGCGGGATCTACCGGTCGCTCCCCCTGACTGACTTGCTTGCGGAGGACCCCAAGGTTAGTGGTACAAATCGTCGGCGGGGCCGTAGTCGGGGCAGGCAAATTTGGGGACGGGCGGCTATGTTCGGGGGTCAGGACGGCAAAGGGGTCAGGGCAGGGGGAAGATTCGTGGTCGAGGAACGGAAACAAATGGTACGGTACACGGTAAATGGAACAAGGTGGGAAAATGCTTTCTCAATAGCTAAATGGCACAAAAGATCTGGCACAAACTCAAAAAGGGGCAGGCTTAAATAAGGGCAGTGACCGCAATAAAATTTCCCGGGTGCACGGGCCCTTTAAATTTCCAGAGCCGTAAACGCGCGCGCCCTAGGGGCCCTATAGTTTGTGGTTGCCAATTGTTTGCGCAATTTACATCCAGGGGTTAATTAAGGTTGTTTTGCTGCTGTGGGTGACTAAAATAAACCGTCTTTCCCCGCCAAAAAATACTTTTTCCTGTACAAAATTTCACAACGAAAGGTTAAATACATTTTTTTTTCTTGTTGCATAGCGTAAAAAACACGCCATTGTAAAAGCTACAAAGTAGTTAGTTAGTGGTTGCTCAAATTGTTTGCCGCAATTAACATCCAGGGGTTAATTTAAGCGTTTTTTGTGCTGTGGTGAACTAAAATAAACCGTCTTTCACTGCCAAAAAATACATTTTTCCTGTAGCATAATTCACAAAGCAAGGTTAATTTTTACAATTTTTTTCTTGTTTGCATAGCGTAAAAAACACGCCACTGGAAAACACGCTACAAAGCTTGTAGTTTTTGGTGCTCAATTGTTTGGCGCAATTTACATCCAGGGTTAATTAAGCGTTGTTTTGCTGCTGTGGTGACTAAAATAAACCTTCTTTCACGCCAAAAATACATTTTTCCTGTAGCAATAATTCACAAGCGAAGGTTAATTCCACTTTTTTTCTCTTGTTGTTAGCGTAAAAAAACCACCCATTGTAACATGCTACAAAGCTAATAAGTTTGTGGTTGCTCAATTGTTTGGCGCAATTTACACCCAGGTTAATTAAGCGTTGTTTTGCTGCTGTGGTGACTAAAATAAACCGTCTTTCACCGCCAAAAAAATACATTTTGCCTGAAGCATAATTCACAAGCAAAGGGTTAATTACAATTTTTTCTCTTGTTGCGTAGCGTAAAAAAACACGCCATTGTAACACGCTACAAAGCTAGTGTTTGGGTTGCTCAATTGTTTGGCGCAATTACATCCAGGGTTAATTAAGCTTGTTTTGCTGCTGTGTGATTAAATAAACCGTCTTTCACCGCCAAAAAAAAAATTTTTTTCCTGTAGCATAATTAAACAAGCAAAGGGTTAATTACAATTTTTTCTCTTGTTGCGTAGCGTAAAAAACACCCATTGTAACACGCTACAAAGCTAATATTTGTGGTTGGCTCATTGTTTGCCGCAATTTACGTCCAGGTTTAATTAAGCGTTGTTTTGCTGCTGTGGTGACTAAAATAAACCGTCTTTCACGCCAAAAACTTTTTTCCTGTACATAATTCACAAGCGAAGTTAATTACAATTTTTCTCTTGTTGCGTAGCGTAAAAAACACGCCATTGTAACACGCTACAAAGCTATAGTTTGTGTTTGCTCAATTGTTTGGCACAATTTACATCCAGGGTATAATTAAGCGTTGTTTTGCTGCTGTGGTGACTATAATAAACCGCTTTAAACCGCCAAAAAATACTTTTTTCCTGTAGCATAATCACAAGCGAAGGTTAATTACAATTTTTCTCTTGTTGCATAGCGTAAAAAACACGCCATTGTAACACCTACAAAGTAGTAGTTTGTGGTTGCTAAATTTTGTTGGCGCAATTTACACCCGGGGGGTTTAAATTTTAAGCTTTGTTCTGCTGCTGTGGTGACTAAAAGAAACCGTCTTTTTCACCACCAAAAAATACATTTTTCCTGTAGCATAATTCAAAAGCGAAGGTTAATTAAAACATTTTCTCTTGTTGTGTAGCGTAAAATACACACCATTGTAACACGCTACAAAGCTGGTAGTTTGTGGCTGTTCAATTCTTTTGCACAATTTACATCCAGGGGTTAACTAAGAAATTTTTCTGCAGTTGTACTCGGTAAAAGAAACTTTTTTTTTCACCGCCACAAAGAAATTCGTAGCATAATTCATATCCGAAGGTTAATTAAGCCTGTTTGTGCTTTACATTCAGTAAAATACACAGAGTTTTTAAACGGCACATACAAGTCCTGCCCATTTGTGGAGCGCAATTTATATCCAAGGGTTACCCAAGCTTGTTACTGGGTTCATTTGAAGTCAAATACAGGGTGTGTATTTAAATCATATACAGATATCTTCATCAAACAGTGTCTGTACATTTTTAGAACAAACAGTATGACAGACAGAGAGGTGGCAGGCTCTTCACCTGCGAGTGTCAGTGGCAAAAACATTCCTGGAGCAGGCCCAGGTCACAGCACAGCAATGGACGTCGCAGCAGGGGTCACTCGGTGAGGCCACAACTGCCGTTTGTCATCTAGCGGCCGTGTGCTGACTAGCAACCCAAGGGTTCTTGATTGGTTGACTGGGTCATCCACTTCCTGCCAGTTTGACATTCTGAAAACCCAGCCAAGAGTCGGTGGGAACGTCAGACACAACCCTTATTGGCAGGGCCCCGGGGAGCGGGTCAGGGGCCCTCACCTGTCCTCAACCCGCCTCTGTCCCATCCGGTTCCCTCACCAAGATCTACTATGTGACCTGGGCTCAGCCCACTATATAGCGAGGATGAACAATTTGAGGAGGGCAGTCAGCAGCTACTTGGCAGCGAAGAAAGGGGGCCAATATCCCCTGCTTCTTGCAGTAGGCGGCAAAATATAGATTGGAGAGTGCATGGAAGGTCATGTTGTGAGCGTCAGCCTCTGCATACCAAGACCGGTGATGAGGACAGCAGTGACGATGAAACACAAATTGATGATGATGTACTGACCGCACTTGGGAGCCGGGTGAAGCAAGGGCTTCATCATCGTCAGGAGAAGAGGGCGTCAGCTTGCCGTCAGGCAGTGCCCCAGCCAGCAATTGGGTTTGTGTGGCCGTGAGTCCGCAGGGTAGCAGCAGTGTGAGGTCGGGAGCCAAGTGGCCACGGGGTAAAAAACCCGCCTTGCAGGTCCAAGAAAGTAGCGGCACAGGGGCTCAGTGAGGCAGCGGCGGCAGTAGTCACTCAGTGCAGAGCGTTGGCAGTAAAATCAGCTACTCGGCGATGTGGCAGTTCTTTGCTAAGACACCGGAGGAGCCGAATATGGGTATATGTAGAATCTGTGGGCAGAAAGTGAAGCGTGGCCAGGGGGCTAACGTTGGCACCACGGCCCTGTGTCAACACATGCAGCGTCACCATCCGGTGCCTGGGAAAAAGTGGCTCAGATGGGTGGTCCCCTCCCGCCGCCGCAGAAACAGCAGCCAGCGGCCAGTGGCAACTCATGCATTGCAGCCAGTCAAAGGGTCCACCACCTCGGGAGAAGGAGCTGTTTTTTCTTTGACATCAACTCCGGTCCAGATGCTCCTGCTCCTCGGGTACTCATTGCGCCAGCATCGTTCAGCGAGGCATTGCAAAGAGACAACAGTATGCGTCCAACCCCTCCTAAGTTTGCAAAGCTGACCGTGCTCCTGTCCAAGTTGTTGGTACTGCAGTACCTCCCTTTCCAAATGGTGGACTCTGCACCATTCAGAGAAATAATGGCTTGTGTGGAGTCGAGATGGAGAGTTCCAAGCCGTAATTTCTTTTATAAAAAGGCAGTACCAGCACTTCATAAATATGTAGAACAGAAAGTGGGCCAGTCCTTGAGCTTATCGGTTTGTTCCAAGGTGCACGGCAGCACCGACGTCTGGGGCTGTAACTACGGGCAGGGCCAGTACATGTCCTTTACGCCCACTGGGTGAATGTGCTTCCTGCCCAGGCACACCAACAACTTGGACAGGAGACACCGCTTTCTCCTCCACGTTGTCAAACTGCTGCTGTTTCGCCCAAAGTCCCCTCCTCCTCCTCCACCACCACCACCATCTCAGCCTCCACAAGTACTGCTCCATCATACCACATGTGTAGGGCACAGCGGTGTCACGCAGTTCTACACCTGCCTCGCCTCGGCGAACAAGTCACACAGGGGAGGAACTGCTCCCCCAACACACTCTGATATGCGATGTTTCCACCCTTTGGAATTCCAGCCTGCACATGTTGGACCGACTGTATGAACAGAGAAAGGCCATTAACGATTTTTTTATGATCCAGGCGACAGGAGTACTCCCCCGTGAAACTTTGATTCAGCCAGAGGGAGCTCATCGTGACCCCCTGCCGTTTGTTGAGGCCATTCGAGGAGGCGACGTTATTTGTCAGTCGCCAGGACTAAGGTGAATAACGTCATTCCACTGCTTCATGTCCTGGGAACAGATGCTGAAAAATCTTCTGGCAGGGGACTGGAGACATGGCGACTACATCTCGGGCCACATGAGTCCGTGGGGACTGAAATGGAGGAGGAGGACATTTTAGCAGAACATTGTCTGGTGAAATGAGTGGATTTTCTATCCAGGTGAACAAGAGAGGATTAGCAGGGGCAGCTGGAGGAGGTAGAAATTTAGATGAGGAAGACGAGGCAGATGACCCCAAGCACCGTGGCAGTATACATGGAGATTGAGGCAGGGAGCCCCTCGGGGTCACTTGTGCAGATGGCCCGCAGCATGCTGATTTTGCCTGGATAGTGACACCAAAAAGTCAGCAAACCGGAGAGGATGACTTCTGGCTCTCCACCCTAATGGATCCTCGCTACCGGTCCAAAATGGGAGCCTTTTTCCCAGCTATTTAGAGGGAGGACAAACTCAAATACTATAGGGAAATCCTCCATAGTCAGTTGGCCGCTGTCTATGTGCGGCATCGTCCCTCCTCTGACAGGTCTGACCGGGTGGTTACTCAGCGCTCACGTACTACTGCCGCGGCTGCTGGGAGAAGGTGGAGGGGTAGGAGCAGTACCAGCTACATCAGCAGCAACCTAAGTCTGGAGTCACTGATGAGCAGCTTCCTTCACCCGCCTAGTGAGGAGGTAGTCGCCAGCCCGCAGCAGCAGGACCTGGAGCAGTCCCTGAACCAACAGATGGTGGGCCCACTTGGACAGCACTCTGCCACCCCAGTTTAGAAGATCCGCTGGACTTAACTGGGCAGCCAAACTGGATGTGTGGCCGCAACTTGCCGAGTTTGCAGTGGAGAAGCTGTCCTGCCCGGTCAGTAGTGTGGCATCAGAGCGGGGGTTCAGGCGGCGGTGGCCATCGTTACACCAAGGAGAACCCCTTTCCCCCGGAAATGGAACGACTGACCTTTGTCAAATGAATCAGGCGTGGATCGCCAGGGTTTCCACACACCAATGCCCTTTGGCGTTTAGATTACATTTAGCCATGACGCCTCACCCAAACTGTGGAAATGAGTCTGGGTTCAAACAACCTGCCTCAGCCACTATTCTGATGCCGCCACCCCCGATGCCACACATCTGCTGACAGTTTCTCCATCTGCCCACCACCATCTTTACCAGGACTGGTATGGCCACCCACCTCCACACTCTGTCATTGTGCCACTCTATGACCTCATGCTGCTGCTGCTGTTGCTGGGGGCCATGACATCCACACTGTGTCATTGTGCCACTCCTGACCTCAGCTGCTGCGCTGTTGTTGCTGCTGCGGTCACCTCCACACGGTGTCTTTGTGCCACTCTCTGACCTCATGCTGGTGCTCCTGCCACCGTCACCTCCACTTTCTGTCATTGTGCCACTCTGTGGCCTACTACTGTTTTTCCACCAACAGAATGTAAATGTGCCACTGACTGACCTCATGCTGCTGCCACCGTCACCTCCACTCTCTGACATTGTGCCACTCTGTGGCCTACTACTGTTTTGCCACCTCCAGAATGTCATTGTGCCACTGTCTGACCTCATGCTGCTGCCGCCGTAACCTCCACTCTGTCATTGTGCCACTCTGTGGCTTACTCCAGTTTTTTGCCACCTCCAGAAGGTCATTGTGGCACTCTCTGACCTCAGGTGCTGCCGCCTTCACCTCCACTCTCTGTCATTGTGCCACTTCTGCGGCCTACACTGTTTTGCCACCTCCAGAATGTCATTTGCCACTGTCTGACCTCATGCTGCTGCTGTGGCTGTGCCGTGCCCTCCACTCCCTGTCATTGTGCCACTCTGTGGCCTACTCCTTTTTTGCACCTCCACACTGTGCATTGTGCCACTGTCTGACTCATGCTGCTGCTGGCTGTTGATGCCGTCAACTCCACACTGTGTCAATGTGCCACTCTGTGGCCTACTCCGGTTTTTTTCCAAACCCCAGAATGTCATTTGCCACTCTCTGACCTCATGCGCTGCTGTGGCTGCTTTCCGTGCCCTCCAACTCCCTGTCATTGTGCCACCTGTGGCCTACTCCTGTTTTTGAACCTCCACACGTGTCATTGTCCACTGTCTGACCTCATGCTGTGCGCGTTGATCGTCACTCCACACTGTGTCATTGTGCCCCTTGGCCCCCTCCGTTTTTCCACCTCCAGATGTCATTGGCCACCTCTTGACTCATGCTGCTGTGGCTGCGCGTCCCTCCACATCTGTCAGATGTTGCCACTGGCCCTCAGCTTGTTTTTTTTTCCACTGTCGCTGCCATGACTTTATCAGGGTACATTCCCCTTCAGTTTTTTGGTCAGTTTTGCCCTCTTAAGTGCCAGGGAATTTTATAGTGAAGCGATTCTAATAGCGGCGGCAGTCATGTGCGTGTCATACTAAAACACAACATTGTATGAAGATCAAACCAAGCTCCCTCTACATGTTTAAGAATGGCACAACGTTCTACAGCACCCTGCAGGCTTTGTGCAGCCTGGAAATAGCTGTTTTTTAACGTGATTCGTCCCGAAGTAATTCGGACCGAAGTTATGTTTGTCGGGAAATTCGGCTAAGTGAGCGAACCGAATTTTTGAGAAATTCGCCCATCTCTATAGAACACCATGACGACTTCTCCCGATCACCGTTTTGTCTTTGCAGAATTTGCAACACAAATCTTTGAAGTCTTACTTTTCCAGCATCATCCTACCTGTTACCCACCTTTGTACAAACTCCCCACTGGGTGACAGGTGAAATTGGGTGAGAGGGGGTTATTGGGTCACAGGTGTGGGTTGTATTTTGTGTTGGCACTAGGCTGCATAACACAGTGGCAGACGGGGAGGGGTACAGGCCATAACCTAGAGGCACATTTTTCTAAGGTGGGGAAAACTAAGGAACAACCCCCTGGAGATAATGCTACAGCTATGGCCTGTACCAGAATTATATTATTCAATCCCTTTTTTATTAAATGGTCGATGAGGAATTTTATCTGGGAGTGAATATTTAAGTAAAGTGTTTGTTTTTTGGGTGTTTTCTATTACCATCTTATTCCAGGGATAGTAATAGAGATGTCAGACAGATGTCTCTCCTTTACTAGCACAGTGGCTTTGTGTCAGCCAGTGGTGTCTCTCTGCAAAGCTGCCACTGACCCATCTGATTATTACCCCAGTACCCATTTCACCAGTGATACTGAGAAGAGCTGGGTTACTCTCTAATGTGATGGTACTGTTCTGGGACTGCTGGGGCTGTGGGCTGGTATTTTTAGGATGGGATGGGCAACCCTTTATTTAAATAACACTTCATGACAACATCCTTCATTGACTATTTTATTTAAGAAATTGATCCAATGCTGGTCTGATGTAGTACAAGTGGGAAACCTGTAAAAATATAGAAACACTAAAGAAAATTTGCCTAACAGGTTTTTATGTGTCTAGGGCACATAATAGGACATGAATACTAAATGCAGCCTTGAAGATAGGTAGACCCCCTTTTAGGTAGCTTGACCACAATTAAGCAGATAGACCTCCAAATTAGTTAGCCAAACTCAAACTAGCAGGTGGGTAACCCCAATATGGTATCTATGTAGATATACTGCCCATTATATAGGTAAAACCCCAGCAGAAAGGAGCAATGATAGCTCAGGCCCAAGCTAGACATATAGACAAGGCCCCAGGTAGGCACAAAGAAAAGTTCCCAGGTAGGAAGGTAGGCAGGCAAGGCCACAGGTAGCTAGGAGGGTAGTCAACACCCCAGGTACATAGGTAGACAAGACCCCATGTAACTAAGGGTGCAGCCAGGCAAGACCCTAGGTAACTAAGTGCGTAGGCAATGCACCTAGGTAGGCAAGGCCACATGTAAGTACGTAGCTAGGCAGGCAAGGCCTCAGGTAGGTAAGTCAGTGAACAAGGCTCCAGGTAGGTAGGTAGGCAAGGTCCCAGGCAGGTAGGAAGACAAGGCCCCAGGTAGGTAGGTAACTCCCCAGGTAAGTAGGCAAGACCAAAGGAAGGCAGGGAAGACCCCTGGTAGTTAGTTAGGTAGGCCTCAAGTAGGTAGGCATGCTCAAGGTGAGTAAATAGCCCCCAGGTAGGTAGCCCTCCACATTTATATTAGTGACCACATTAGTGAAAAAAATAAAAAGACTTAAATTCCCCTCTCCTCATTACCCCAAGGAATTGAATAGTCTTCTGCAGGTGAAACCTGGTGTAGATAGTGTGACGTGGTGCCATCATGTTGCCTACATCAGGACACGCACTGATGCCTTTTAGGCTTAAGTTTAATTAAACTTTTGGCCTATAAGGTAAAAAAAGGGCACGAGCCAGTGGCCCCCTTCCCCCAAGGGTTTTAAAATGTTTTATTCCAATGAACGCGCCCCAGGGATCCAGGGCATGTATTGCACGGGTCGACGGCCCCCATTGGGACAGCCCCTTCGGCCCTTTCTGCTAGTCTGGATTCCTTCCCTAGTTTAACTATATCACTTCCTGAAGATGGACGCCGTTTCACTGGTGAAATTTATGCAGAGAATCTGTGCTGCAGCTTTTATGGTGCAGACTTTTCCAATGTGGATTTTGAAATCTGTAGTGCAGAAAAAAGTAAGTGACATGTTATTTATTCCATGTGGACTTTATTCAGAATAAGTGACATCTGGGCTAATCTACATGCAGACCCACGGCGTAATCTACTACACAAAATTAAAATAGCAGAATAATTAAAATGGCAGAAATCTTTGTAAACAACCGGTAATTGTATCTGACAATCAACCTTCATGCATTGCAGATACTTTACAACATAAACCCTGCTGCACTGTTTTTACAGAAATCACAGGAATAAGCTGTTTTGTCAATATGGCAGCCTTTAGGTAAAATTTTAAAGACATAAAAAAATTTGCTAAAACAACAAAAAAACTAACACAAAAAGATGAAATATCTGAGAAATTCTCTTTAAATATAAACATCAATACCCCCTATGTTTCTAGATAAAGCACAGTAACGCTGTGAGAACTTGATGGAAAAATCAGTTGAATATGCATTAAAAAAAAACACACAGATTTCTGTAATTGCATTTCATAATGTGCAGTGAATTTCACTTTGGATTATTTTTGGGCCCTGTTACGGGACATGGTTTCTCATGGCATCTGCTGGAAAGCGATAATGTTTTGTAAACAGAAAAAAATTTACCAAGAGCATTTCCCCCCTACAGACATCAAAAACCCTTTGGGCACATTTCTAAAAGGAAATCAGAAAATCATGTTCTGCAATATATTTGTGTGGGGGGGTCCCCGCTCCTGGGGGCCCCGCGGGCCACGGGCGCCCCCTTAAAGCCCCCCCCCGGGTTTTTGCCAGGGTGGGTGGCGCCGGTGGCCGGGGACGAGTGTTGGGTCCGCAGATCAGAGACTCTCCGACCTCGTTCCTGCCCCGTCCGCGCCCTCTGTGGGGGGTGCGCGTCCCGTTCCTTAGGGCGCGCGCGCGCTCGTTCTTGGAAATTTAAAGGGCAGGCCCGGTTTATTGGTTAAATTCCTGGGCGCCCCATTTAAGGCTACGCCCCACAATCACCCTTGTGGATTATTTTGCTGGGGCCCTTAGAAAAAGCGTTCCTAAGTGACTCGCCTTACCGTGTACCAGCCCTCTTCCCTACTTTTCTCGACCCGCCCTCCCGCCCTGACCTTCCCGCCTGCCCAAGACCAGAACATTGCCGCCACCCCGACCTTACTGCCTGCCCGACTACGTTTTTGGGGGCACGATCTGTACCCGCTGCACTCGGCCCCATCGCAAGAAAGTCCGTCGTGGGTAGGGGGCCTTTGGTAGCCTCACGCCACAAGTCCATCCCGTTTGCGGTGGGTCGGGTAAAACCCGGGGGGTACTTAGATCCGCTCCCTGGATGGCTTAGCTATCATGCTTGCGGTGGTCCAGAGGGACCACTACCCACCCGTTACAGTTAGACCCAGCCATGGATCCCGCCAAGGTGCCCCTGCCAAGTCTAGGGGATCTACGAACATTTCGCCCCCCGTCGCAGCGTCGCGCAAAAGCTCAGCAATTGGGTAGCTGTCCGCCATGAGCCCCAATTCCCCGGCCCCCAGCAGCAGCAACCTTCCTCTTCCCCGGGTGGTTCCATCCCCTCCTGCCATCCCGCTGGCACCGTGGGTCCGAGCTTCGCCTTCCCTCCCCCAAAAGTTCGACGGGGACTCAAACTCTGCAGAGGCTTTATTAGATGCTCCATGCACGTGGAGTGAGGGCCCCGACCAGTTTCCTACTGAAAGGCGCAGTGGGTTCGTGGTGAGCCTGCTACCGGAAAAGGCCTTGGCCGGGCGACACCCCTTTGGGACGGAAGACCCTGTGACCGCAAACCTACGGCCCTTCCCCCCTGAATTCCGCAGCGTTTCGGGGAGCCGGGGAGCATTTTCTGGGGAGACCCCGCTATTGCCTACCCCAAGGGGATCCCCCGTAGGAGACTATGCGGTCCAGTTTCGCACCCTAGCCTCCGGTTTCGGGGGAATAAACCCGCTTCTGTGCCACATCAAGAAGGGCCTGTCGGCAGAGTAAAAGACGAAAATTTGCATAAAGAGATCCCCATCTTTTTTGGTGCGAACAAAACCAAATTGGGCCACGCGCTTTGACGTGATTTCACGGAGAGAGAGCAGGGCTCCGCCAGGAGCGTGACTCCGCACAACCCTGCCATCTACCTCGGCTGGCTCCCGTGTTCCAAAGGTCTCTGCTCCCCTCCCCCATTTTTTCCCCCGAGGAACCCATGGGTGGACGGGGCCCATTGTGGGGGAAGAGTTCCCGCCCCCGGGATGGAGAACCTTTGCCTCTACGCGCCATTGGGGCCTTTTCCCGTAGGATTGCCCGAGCGACTCGCGGTCGGGAAACGCTCGCACCTAGGTGCCGTAGGGGGCGCCCCTAGGGTCAGTTTCCCTTTTCCAGGGCTTTTTTTCCCCCAGTGGACAAGGTACGAAAAATTGGCCCTTCCGGGTCCCTCCCTTCCCGGGGGACCCCGGCCCGCCGGGAAATTTTTTCTCACCCCTTGGTCTCGCATGCTTCCCCAGTAATCCCCCTGGAAAAGCCGTTCTTTTATTCACCTCAGTGGGGAGTTTCGAAACCCCCTTTTTCAGTTCATCCCCGGCCTGGGGCCCCCCCGTTTTGGGGGTCCTCCAACGGAAAGATCTCCTTTCGTCCTCCCTGCGTTTTTCGGCGATCCTGTTGGGGCTACCCTGGTGAAACGTCTTCCCCCACATTTGATTGGAAGACAGGCAAAAGTCCTGCGTTGGGGGTCGGAGTGCCGGATCTCTGCTTGGTGGCCCCACGCCCGGGTCCATTCTCCTCCCCAGTGCCCATCAAGCCCATTTAAAAAAAGGTTGGGGGAGTCCCGGTTTTTGGGAGTGTATTCTGGGAGAAACAGGCTGAGAAGCTACCGCCCATCGGCCGTATGAGACTATCGACCTCCCCTTTCCCGGAACCAGTCCCCCCGGGGTAGGGTCTCCCTCTGTCTGTACCCGAGACCCCGGCCATGTCGCCTATTTTAAAGGGGAATTTTTCGAGGGTTTTAACGCAAGTCCCCCCCGCCCGCCGGGGCTGGCTTTTTCTTCGGTCAGAAAAAGACATTCACTTCGTCCGTGTATTGATTACAGAGGGCTAAACAAGACACAGTGAAGAATCGTACCCCCTACCCTGATCTCGAGTCTTTTATCGCTCCGTGGAGCCAAGGTTTTTTTCCAATTAGCCTACGGGGAGCCCAAACCCCCATCAGAATTCGAGAAGGGGACAAGTGGAAAACGGTTTCAACACGCGGGACGGGCATTTTTAGTAACTCTGATGCCCTTTGAGCATGCAAAGCCCCGCCGTATTTTCAGGAGTGTCATGATTGTTTCGGGCTTGCGTACACCTGGTCATTGTATATTGGACGATATCTGTTTTTTCCCCCGAATCCAGACCCATCGGGTAAAGTAGCCCGGTCCTGCGCGCCTACGGGGGAATGTTTTATGCCAATGGGAAATGTCGGTTCCCCCAGCCCGCCCCATTTCCTTGGGGGACATAGTTTCCGATCGAGGTTTCAGATGGACCCGGCTAAACTCTTGCAATCAGCGGGGACGCCTGTCGGTCTCGGGGGTTCAACGTTCCTAGGATTGCAACTACTACCGGCAGTTCATTCCACTTTTCTACGCTGGTGACTCCCATGTGGGTCTCACCCGAAAGAATGCTAATCCGAAATGTTGGCCTCCGCTGCCCGGAAGCATTCTCCCGCTGAAAAACGCTTTTTCCTTTCACCTATTTTGGGCCGTCCCCATCAGAGAGACCCTTAGTCTAGAGTGATGCCTTTCCCTGGGGAAAAGGGGGGGGTCCTGACCAAGGGCCAAAGGCAAAAAGTCAATGGTTTTTTTTTTCGAAGAACCCTTTCCTTGGCAGAAGTAATTATGCCTTGGGGTCGGGAACTGTTGGCATAAAATTTTTGGCCCTGAAGAGTGGGCATCTGTTGGGGGAGCTTCACAGCCATAAGAATCTCCCAATACCCCCAGACGGCTCAGCGTTTTTAAACCCCCGCCAGGCCGGGGGGTCTCTTTTTTTCTGGCTTTGATTTCAAGTCCACTTCCCAGGCTGAAAAAAAAATGTCAAACGGATGCCCTCCCCGGTTGACATTACTGGGGAGGAACCCGGGTCTTTGCACATCATTTTCCTGAATGGGCTGGTTCTGCGGCTCCCTTTTATCTCCTAACGTTCCCGGGGGAAAACCCATGTGCGTCCTGCACTCTGAGGAGAATTCTGGGGTTGGGGGCATAGTTTCTTTGGGGGGCCACCCGCGTCGGGAAATCCTACTCCCCAATCTCGCGACACTCTGGGGGCCAACTTGCTCCAAGATGTCAAGGACTTTGTTCTCTACCCCCCAGGTGCCAAAACAAAGGGTTTCCCCGCCACAGGCCCGCAGGGGCCCCATAGTCCCCTTGCCTTTTTGGAGTCTCCTTGGAACAATAGGCAGGACTTTATCACGACCTTTCCCCCTTCCTCGGGAAACTCGGTCATCTGGGGGGTCATGACCAATTTTTTAAAGTGTCCCATTTTTTGCAGTTCCTGGTCCCTTTGCTCCCAATTGGGGGGCCACTTTTCCATCACATTTTTCGCCTGCATGGTTTTCCCTCCCCCATCGTCTCCGATCGAGGCGTCCAATTTGTCTTAATTTTTTTCCGCGCCCTATGTTCCCCTGCAATCAAGCAATTTCTCTTCCGCATATCATCCCCGACAAAGGGGAGGTGGAGAGGGGGAAACCAAACTTGGGGGAGTATTACAGCCTTTGTGTCGACGCCGGCAACTGGTCCGAACTGCTTCCCGGGGGCCCATTCTCATATAACCATCGGGGCTCCCATCGATGGCCGTTCTCCATTCCTTGTGGTCTATGGTCGTCACCCCTGCCCCCCCCCCTTGGTTCCCCCGTGGGGCACCGGTTCAGGTATCGGGGGTCATTTGCGGGGAGACCCCAAACCTTACTCAGGCTTCGCCCCTGAGCAAGTGACAAGAGGGAATACCTTCCCCCGTTGTCCCGGGGTTTTTGGGGCTTCTTTCCCCATTATGTAGATCCCTAGTTTAAATTTTGGGTCCGGGTTTCTGGGACCTTTCAGAGTACTTCGGCAATGAATCCGGGGTCTTACAAGTCTGCCTACCTCCCTCTCTCGGATTCCTAACGCCTTTCATGTCTCCCCCCTAAACCTCTGGTCCTGAATCGGTTTCCGAGGAGGTGCTCCGTCCGGGGCTAGAGTCCCCTATGTTTTTTTAAATGAAAGGACATCTTAAACTGAAGATATTTAGGGGTAAGCGATTCTTTCTTGTAGATTGGAGTCGCTTTGGCCCCCAAGAGGGTCCTGGGAAAAAGGATCCAATACCTGAGCCGAGATCTGATCCTAAGTTCCTTCAGCCTAAAAAGGGGGAGCCTAAGGAGGGGGGGGAGTCTTCGCGGGGGTCCCGCTCTTGGGCCCGCGGGCCGGGGCGCACCGTGGCCCCCCCCGGGTGTTTGCCCGGGGTCAGGTGGGGCCGGGGGCCCGGGGGCGGCGGTGGGTCCGCAGCATCGAGACTAAAATGACCCCGTTCCCGTCCCGTCCCCGCCCTGCCCTGAGGGCGCGGTGCCCGTTCCCAGGGCACAGCATGGTTCTTGGAAAATTTTTAAGGCCAGCGCCCGGTAATTGGGTTTTAAATTTCCCGGGCGCTTCCCCGATTTAAAGGTACCTCCACAATACTCCTTGCTGGATCTATGTTGCCTCGTGCCTTAGTAAAAACTTTTCCCCAAGTGTATTTTCGCCTTACCCTGTACCGAATCTTGCCTACGTTTTCGACTCTGACCCCTGCCGCTTGCCCTGACCTTTCCTTTGTCCCCGACCAGAACCATTGCCGCCCGCCCTAACCTTACTGCCTGCCCACGACTCGTTCTTGGGGGTACGACTCTGTACCCCGCTGCACCCGCCGCCATCGAAAAACAAGTCACGTCGGGGGAGCGACCTGGGAGCCTCACGCCCCAGCAAGCCATCCCCCTTTGCGGGGGGCTCTGGTGAATTTTCCGGGGGGTACTTAAAATCCGCTCCCCGGCGGGCTTAGCTATCATCGCTTGCGGGGGTCCAAGGGATCATACCAGCCTTACATTTGCTTAAGAATAGTGTACAAGTCAATGCACCCTAAGTGGCTAAAAGCATAAGTAAAAAAAAATAATTATAATATAAAGAAACTAAAAATACTAAAAGTTCAAAATATCCCACTTTGGCCATCTTACAAATAAAGTATTAAAAAAAATGTATATGTTAAACATAATTGGTATCACTGAGTTTGTAAAATTGCAATCTTAAAATATAACATTATCCCATATGGTGAACACTGTAGAAAACAAAAGTACCCAATCCCAAAATTGAGTGTTTTATGGTAATTTCTCATCCTCAAAACATTGGATTAAAAAATAATCAAGAAGTAAAATGTATTCCTGAATAAAAAAAACTTCAGTCCACGAGAAAAGTGCCATTACTTAGGTCCGTAAGTGGAAAAATAAGAAAGATATTGGTTACAGAAAATTGTGCTGCAGCACAAATTTAAAAAGTTAAAATATATATGTTTTTTCATAATGAAAACTAACATTTTTGGTATCCTCGGAATCGTACTGATCCACAGACTAACGATAACAATAACGATAAAAATGAGCCACCCCTGAAAATAAAAAGGCCTAATTCCCAGTACATTACATGGCCCAGTCATTGGTACCATTAAAAAGTAAATCTTGTCCCACCAAAAACAAGTCCTCATATTTCTATGGATACAGAAAAGTAAAGAATTTTAGTTTTACGTGACATAAACGAAAATAGGGAAAGGGATAAAAAAATCCATTTTTGTCCCTTACAGAATCTTTTAATGGTGTTTAAAACCCTTTGTTTCTGAAAATTTAAATTTTGGAAGTTTCCCATTTGATCTATGCAGGGCCACAAGCACAGGGGGCTCTCCCAGGCAGCTGCCTAACCTGTACAGTAGCATGGCTCGGACCCAGTGACAGGTCTGGGTGGAACGTCAGTGTGCAGGCCCGGACCTGCTGCATCTTTAAGCTTCGCAGGAGACGATGATATTACTTCCTGTGCCACTGTATCTATTAGGCCGACAGCCAGTAAGCTACCGGCCTTGGAAATCCCGGGAGCAACGTCCTGGTGTAGGAAGCACGATGACATCATGCCGATCACGCTGGAAACCAGCTCCTGAAGCAAGGTCCCAGCAGCGGAGCTCGGAGAGCTGGCTAGAGTTTTTTTATATTTTTTTTTCAGTCCGTGGAGTCGCATAATACCTACAGAGGGCTATAACCTTCATGGGGGCTTATAACGAACAGGGGGCTCTAGCCTACAAGGGACCGAGAACCTACAGGGGACCTATAACCTACTGGGGGCTATAACCTACAGGGGGGCCTATAACCTACAAATGGCTATAACCTACAGGGGGGCCTATAACCTACTGAGAGAATAACCTACAGTGGAACTTATGACCTACAGAGAGGACTATACACTACAGGGGATCTATAACCTACAGGGGGGCCTATAACTTACAGGGGGCTATACCCTACAGGGGGCCTATAACCTACAGGGGGCCTATAACCTGCAGGGGGCATATAACTTACAGTGGCATATTACCTACAGGGGGCCTATAACCCCCAGGGGGCCTAGCTACAGGGAGAATCTACCTACAGGGAGCTGTATACCTATCTACAGGAGGCAGTATATCTAATTATACCTACACACACACACACACACACACATATATGTATACTATATAAAAAGACACACATGCACGTTTTTCTCACTATCTGACATGAAATAAGAATTATTTATATTTGCCAAATGCCAGAATAATTACTTTCTGCAAAATCAAAAGTTTATATACATTTCATTAGTATTTGTTACCATTGTCCTTAAACTGCATGACTTGGGCCAAACATTTTGGACAGACTTCCACAAGCTTCTCACAATAGTTGGTAGGAATTTTGGCCCATTCCTCCTGACAGAACTGGTGTAACTGCGCCATGTTTGTAGGTCACCTTGCTCGCATCTTCCTTTTCAGGTTTGCCCATACATTTTCAATAGGATTCAGATCAGGGCTTTGTGATGGCCACTTCAAAACATTGACTTGGTTATCCTTAAGCCACTTTGTAACCAGTTTCGCAGTATGCTTCAGGTCATTGTCCATTTGGAAGACTCATTTCCGCCCAAGATTTAACTTAGTGGCTCATGTCTTGAGATGTTGCTTCAGTATTGCCGCATGATCTTCTTTCCTCATGATGCCATCTATTTTGTGAAGTTCACCTGTCCCTCCTGCAGCAAAACAACCCCACAACATGATGCTGCCACCCCTGTGTTTCACAGTTGGGATGGTGTTCTTAGGTTTCCAAGCTTCTCCCTTTTTCCTCCAAATGTAATGGTCATTATGGCTAAACAGTAATTTTAGTTTCGTCAGACCACAGGAAATGTCGCCAAAAAATTAACTCAGATGTTAATATTAAAACAATCGGAATCTTCCAAAGACATGACATCATCATATGGGCTGTCTCACATTGTAATCCTAGTGTATGTAAACTTTTGACCTGGCAGAAAGCAATAAAAATGCCTTAAAAAATTTGCTCTCTCTAATTTTTCTGGCATTTGGCGAACATAATAATTTTGGTAATACTAATTGAGCTAAAACGGGTAAGTTTTATTCTGATTTCATGTCAGATAGTGAGAAAAACATGCTTATGTGTCTTTTTATATAGTGTATATAAACTTCTGGTTTCAACTCTCTATAACTGGACAGTTTATCTACATATACCTACAGGGAGCTGTATATCTTCCTACATGGGGTTGTAAATCTACAGAGATCTGTAAACCTATCTACTGGGGTCTAGATACCTACCTACTTAATGGTGGGCAACATTACTACCTACTTAATGGGGGGTATCCATAACAGAAGCACAAATTGGTAGAGAAGTGCTGATAAAGTTAGAAGTCTAAGATGTTTGTGTGGTAATTTCTACAGGGACAAGTTGTGGCGGGAGAAGTCACCATGGCGGTCTAGACAGGATGGAGAAGAAAAGGGAAAAAGAACAATTCAGAGAATGACTGATCACATAGGACGTCTCTTGTGAGTCCCCAGATGTCAGAGGTTATTTCTCTTCTGTATTGGATCAGTGCTGTAGTCACTGTCATGTAGTGATGACCTGAGCTGGTGTCTGACTGGTCTCCAAATGACGGTGTTGTAGGTTATAAGTTTGTTATCGACAATGTGTATATTTATACCTGTGAGCGGTTGTGTTTGTTTGGGGGGGCAGTGCATAGCTCTGCCCAGGGACCCATCATGCTGCTAAAATGGTCCTGGACCTATTAAGTCGTCGTGTCACTGACTTGTAAGTAGCACCATGTGCACTTTATATACAGGACACTGATTGTAGCAGTTAGAAATAAATCGGTAACTAAAATGTTTTCACTCTATTATTTTCTATATTAAATAACTGAAATTAAATTGGAATAGTTGGTATATCCATAGTGATAGGAAATTTATTTTAAGTTGCTGACAATGACAGCTTCTTGTTATATTTATAGCTAATCCTTCAAGTAGAATATTGCTGTTTTGTTTCCCTTTTTGACTTCATCTAGACAGAATTATTGATGTGAAGTGATGAAATCCTGTGTATAATTTACAGGATGCATGTCTGCTTCAATTTCATTCAGTGCAAACTGTTATTCAGTTTGTATCTGTGCCTGAAGCTGGCTTTGCTCTTGGTTGCAAATCCTTTCGAGATAATGAAGTCTATCCCTTCAAGAGTTTTAAGATTAAAACCGACCACCTGAGCCTTAAAGAGCTAAATGCTTGTGTCATAGTTTATTATTGAAATGCATTCAATGCCTTGATAAATTACTGTTTCTCATCTATTTAATATATATAGTTTCATTTTCCTTGCTATTCACTATAAACAGTTGCTTGTACATTCTTTTTAAACAATGTGCTCTTAGTTTGCCTTTCACATACATGTTTGCAGGCTAGATTCACGAGGCATTTTTGCAAAGTTACTTTGCATGCTCAACACAATATATGGAAATCTGAGAGTAGTGAAAGTACCTTATTAACATGTCATTAGTTTCATCAGTCATATATGACAATCAGTATATAGTTTTTAGATAGCAACAGTATTATTGCATGATTGCTTGTCTGCTTGTTGATAAATATTGGAAATA